>CAODLS011630114.1:0-13066 GCA_948243855.1 Flueggea neowawraea
TGGCAAGGCCCTAATTACAGTGGTAAAGGGGTGACCGTGTATCAGGCAAGATACATGGTCTATTCTGTCTAGTGGCGAGTCCACATTATCATTTTGTATGTTCTAGTCCCATTGAGTTTTGAAACTATGCTCTGAAAACATTTTTGAAATTTCTCTCTGAAAGTATTTATGGAATTTTTGTCTGAAAATATTTTGGAAATTTCTCTCTAAAAATATTTATGTAACTTTTGTTTGAAAATATTTATGGATCTTCTATCTGAAAATCCTTATAAAATTTCTCTCTGAAAATATTTTAGGAAAATATTATTCTCTGTAAATACTTTGGGAAAACAAAGATGAGTTTCAGTAAATATTTTAAAAGGAAATATTTTTGGCTATTTCATACTCTGAAAATAAAATAATTTATCCGAGCTAATTATTTAGCTAATATGCACGACTGTCTATTGTCTTCCTTGTTTGCGAAGGATTTTAAAATGATTTTTAGAAATATTATTATTTAGTATATAGTATGTATACGTGTTATACTTATATTTGCATGTGATATATTTTGATTTGCTTTTAAAACGGTTTTTGTGAAGCCCAGAGCCGTTCTTGAGTGTTATCCATCACTTGATTCTTACCCCTTCTTTTTCCTTATTTCTTTTTACTTCATCTTTCAGGTGTTGTTGATAGAGATCGTTCGATCTTCCCGCTCAGTGAGGTACCCTTGTCAGCAGTGTGTACCCTATAATTTTTCTTATGTTAGATGCTTTATACCAAGTACTGAGTTATAGATTTGTATCTGATAATAGAATGATTAAATTATTTTTAACTATATTTATTTATTCATTATTTAAAAACATGATTATATTATTTTCATTACTCACGAATATTTTTTAAAAAAAAAATTATTATCTGTCAAATTGTTTTAACATTACTAATAAGCCGGTTATTAATAAATAGTATTTGGGGAGTATGTTTTTGTTGTCCGAGATTTATGCGAGATGGGCCGAACTCTCATAGATGATTGGACTCGTAAGTCGGTCATGGTAAAAAAACGGGTCATGACATTGACTATCTTATTTTTCTGATTTTTTTTAAATTAACATTAATTTCCATTGAAAATTGACCGCCTTCTATTAAAATTAAACTAAAATTATTATTTAAACACATAGCAGACCGGAGAAGATAGGGGTCAGCATTGGTATGCCAAAGAGGCATGACCAAAAAGGTACTGCAAATCTCTATAAATCTTCAACTTACTGTCAGAGCCAATTAACTATGACAACTACACTACTTGACACGGACCCACATTCCTTTACTGGGAACACTTTCACTTACCACAAACAACTGGCAATACCCCGGCGGTGCCAATGCAGAATCTGCAGGTGCATTAACGTTAACAACATAGTTACCTGAACCAACCTTCTCAACATTGTCCGAAGCCAGAACCAACAACCTCTGATTCATGGCTAATGAATGTGTTGTAAAAGATGGTGCCACCATTGTCACAGACACATCTCTGCTCACTGTTTCGGGTAATTGGAACTCAATTGAGAATTTCTGCTTGTAAGTAAGACTTGTTCCTGGATTTATACTCGCGATTGAAGGCCGCGAAAGATTTGAGTTCAAATATGGTGGATAGAATGCTTCTAGGCTTAGCTCAGTAGGGTACATTGCAGTGAAATTGTAGTTTCTGTACGGATTGCTACCACCAATTAAGACTCGACCGTCTGATAACAAATGTGCTGATGAATGGTACAACCTTGGAATCGTTGAAGCTGCCATTGTTTGAAACCTGCTGGTGCTGTGTTTTCTAGGACTATTCGGCCGGTAAAGAACAGGGTTTAGTACCGGTTCTCAGGCAACATTCCAACCAGCAGTACCTTTAGAAGCACCATTTACAATAAGCACATCACCGGTTGGCAACAGTATGATGTCAACCATCACTCTATTCAATGGCATTTCCTCCATTTCCCAACACGGATTCTCGGCTGTTATTACCATCCGACCGCAGGATTTTGATGCCGGAACAAAGACCCCTTCGCTCGCCTTCTGGTTTGAATTCGGTAATGTACCTCCGCATATCAGGATTTCAGCTTCAGGAGTGATGTTGAAGTTGGTATTGAGTGTTATCGGAAGAAGTACCGATGACCCTGTACTAGGATAGTTTCGAGAAATGCCTCCAGGCATTACAGGATAGTTCTTAACAACCTTGTTGTTGACATAGTCTAGTAGAATTGCGCGATCATTGGCGAAAACGAACAGATTTCCATCAGGTGATAGATGCAAGAAAGGGTACAAGTTGTTCGGAATGAGAGGAGAGTATCGAGTTTGTTTCAGGAATGGAAGTCTGTAAAGTTTCGCATGGGAACTTGTTTTCGGAATGAATTCATAATTGAATTGATATCTCCCACCAACAACAATGATCTTCCCATCAGGTAAAAGTTGGTTTGAAGAATACCATCTTGGTTGAATCAGGCCATTCGGATCTTCAATCCAATCACAATCCGAACACGGCGAGAAAGATCGGACAACTCTTTCTCCAAGCCTGTAACCACCACTCTGAATCAACACACCATCCTGTGACAATGCACCTGAAGAGCACCAAGTGTCAGTGAGTATTGTCAGAGGTCTAATGTTTCTGGTGACCGGATCGAATTCTACGGAATGTGCATAGCAATCTGTGGATTGTGACTCGCTAGTCATGCACCTTCCTTCAGGCAGAGAAATGTTGGACGGGCCGAAATCATTCCTGTCGAATGTAATGATCTTATCGTTGGGTAACAATTGGATGTGCATTGCTGAAATTCCAATGCTTCTCTTCAGTAATTTCCATCTTCCTAGGTATGATTCAGACAATGCTGGTGAAATGAAGAATATTGAAAAAGTTGCCAGGAATAGATTCATCAGTTTTTTGGGTTTCATGGTTACTCTCTGGATGTTAGCTTATTCTGTTGCGTTGGTGAATTGCATGTTGTACAGGTTATATTGATTTGAAATTTGAAGAGAAGTAATGGCATTAAAAGCCTATTCAGGTTGGTTGTGACCATCAGAAAATTTTTCTTTTTCATGCTTAATGGACTATAGAAATGTTGAAGTAATTTTATGAAGATTGACTGTAAAGAGTGCCATTTTGAGTTTTTCTGGTTCGGCTTTTCATATCAGGCAGTTCAAAAGTTCAGAGTATATTTAGATAAACAGATTAAATGGAAGTGAAATCATAGTGGAAAACTATATAATTTTGTTAATCTGAATCAACGTAAGATCAATTTTTGATGACATGTCAAAAAACTTCGATTGAGCACATACATATAAACACAAATTGGCCGCAAGAATTTTGATTATTCAATGTGAAATATTACGTGTTGATCATAATTTAGATAGATTGTATAACAAAAAATTTTAAAAACAAGTGGCATATCAATATTCAAATATATTGACTAATGCATATTTATTCGAGTTAAGTTGGTAAGATCTTTATAGAGGACAAAATTATTTTTACTGATTTTTAAAGGTTTTCTATACCCGATCAAAAGTGAAATCCACGCCTTTTTTTCCTCAACTTTCAACAGTAGAACAGGCCCTCTTTAAAAACTTATAATATTACTATCATCTCTCAACAAACACCAGGGAGCGCATTATTTTGGTGGGTGTCACAGTGTTGCCAACGGTACTTAAGAGACATGACAGTTCGCTTAGCTGGAGTTGCATGGGAAGGATAAGATTCATTCAGGGTTGTGCAAAAGTGTGTTAATAAGGCTCTAAATGCATCAACAACCACCATCAATTTGCTAATATCAAGACTACTGCATTTATGCTTGTGGTTGTAGGCAAGTACTGAGATGATGACTCCATCAATTAGCAACGCAGTATTGTTAGTCCTTTTGTGAGCAGTCTCCAGTCTGAATCAAGACCCAGACCCCAGCAAATTAAGTAATAAAATTGAAATTAATTGAGAATACCTTTAGTTTTGTTTTGGTTGCTGCACAGGTTATAATAGGGTGCTTCTGAGTAGGTAGTGACTAGACACAGGCGCCATAAAGTGTTTGCATTGAATGGCACTAAGCATTGACTTGAACTTTTGTTTTGTGGCACTGTATAAACACTTGTGGGGTTGTCGGTAGCAACAGTATGAGAGAGGAATGAAAATTTGGTCGTTTTGTGGTTCCCAAATTATGGTTTATTTGGGAGAGAGTTTATTTGGTAAATAATAATATAGATCATAGGAAGTTATATGGTAAAAATAAACGACACGTTTATGAAAATATAGTACATACAATACACTATTAGCAACACATAAGTAGACATTTGGCATCAATTTTTGAACAGATTGTAGTTTGGTATCAGAGTATGTTTGGAAAAGCTAACATTTAACATACTTTCAGTATATAATATTTGATATTTTTTTCTTAAAAATCGTATCATTTTCTCAATCTTTTACTATTCAAAACTTTTTTCATTTATTATATACCATGCGTTATCTATTAAATTTTACATTTTCCAAACAAACTATTAATAATTAACAAGTTGACTCTTAAAAAGAGACGAAAAAAAAACTTATCGTTTGAGTGCACTCTTTGAGAGCATAGGTGACCAGTAGGCCACTAGGAATAAGGCCGGTTCCTTTTTCCATTATCATGTCCTATAAATCTAAAATAATAGGATCAGCTTTATGGGCTTGGCCTGTCCAGATCGGAAAATTAAAATCTATGTAATTAACTATTTAATAGTGGAAATTACCCTGTTTATAATCTTTTGAAATTAAATTACGATAAACTGACTATTTTAAAATTATTTCAGATTAGTGAAGCTGTTTGCGTCTACAAACAACTGTTGATTAAAATTGCAGTAGTAATCTAACTGCCATATTTATTGTTATAATCTTATAACTAATCATCTTCAATTTTTTTGAAAAAAAAAACATAAAGATATTTTGTTGTCTTGTTCCTCTGATCTATCTAGTCCCTCTTGCTCACATCTCTCCCTCCGTCTACTTCGACTCCAAAACTGCTTCCTTTCTTCAAAACCGTACCCTTCTTTCTCCCCTAACTCCTCCGCCATAACTCACCAATGGGGTCCGACAACATTGATTTAAGATGCTCCACCGTCTTTACACAGCGCCTTTGTCGTCGAACCACCGCTTCCCACTGTTGAAGTCGCGGGCCGTCCGTCAGATCGTTGCATTTTGACGCCGCACGAACCCGTTAATTGTCGCTGCAGAGAACGCAAGTTCTGTCGCAGTCTCGACGCCCACCCTTGTTTCCGCCGCATGACGTTTTGTTGCCTCTGTTGGTAAAGTTGCCCAGAGCAAGAAGTTTCATCGAGGAAGAAGATGAACAGTGGCTTTTAGGTTCCTCATATCTGTTTGTTTGTAGGTTCACTTATTCCAGGTGGTGTTGGTTGCAGAAGAAAGATATTCCAATTGGGTTTTCGGGTCTATATTATTATAATTTTAATTAATTCTTTGATTATTTGAGTATTATTTTTCTGATATTTATATTGCTGTTTCAATTTATATAATCTTTATTAATGATTATCGATGTGCTATTGAACAATTTTTTTGGTTTTGTTATTGTTCTATGTTTGTTATTTTTTCAAAACAATTAATTTCAGTATTTTGTTGTGTTGTTGTGGTTATTGAACTACTTTCTCCGTCCCGTAAAAATATATTATATTTTCTTTTTAGTATGTTTTAAATTATATGCTTCTTTTTTTTAATATTAATAATTATATCACATTATATTAAATTACTCATACTTAAATACATAATAAATTGTATTATTAATTATTCATTGAATAGTTATAAGTATATTTTTAAAAATCTCTACTAAAATTAATAACTCCAACTAATTTTCTTAATTTATATAAAAAATAAATTTGTCTATCAATATAGGACAAAGAGAGTATTATTTACTTGATATTTATAATGTTGCTTCAATTTATTCCTTGTTTATATATGGAGAGAAAGAAAAAGGATATTAGACGTACATTAAGTGAATATTGTCTTCCGAAACAAAAAATGAGTATGCGCGAGTACATATATATGTTTGTGTGGATATTGTTAACAAACACAAGTATGAGCGTAGATATGACACTGAAATTATGTGTGATTTCAAAAGACATTATTTCTTGTTTTCAAATCAAAGATATTTAAAGGATATTGAGTGGATATTGTTAACGAAACGAATATGAGTATATATAAGACATTGAGAGAGACGTTAATTAAAAAAAGTAGCTTAATAATTATATTTTTAGTATTATTATTAATGGCAATAAAATATTATAGTATTATTTGTTGTATATTAAGTGTATACACTCAGAAATAATATCTTTCAAATAATAAATAAATATCAACAAAATAATACAATAAATTTAAAAAATACAAATAAAATTAAAATTATTAACACCCATATATATATATAATTTATGGGATGTGAGTTGTACGTGAATCTTATTTTTATAAAATATGTTAAAAAATTTATTTATTAAATAAATAGAAATGTAATATATTAAAAAAAAGTATGTCAAAATAACCTTTGAGTAGCATTTGCATATATACCTCGATGCTTTCTAAGAATGCAAAGCACAACGAGCATGAACGCTAGTATTTTTTTAGACTGAATCATGAAATCCATTTAAAAGTCTTTATATAACTACCCCCCACATAGGTAATGCATCGAACATAATTATTTGCAAAAAATTCATAATATTGAATCCATAGCATAATATATATAATATATAAAAATAGAATATAATTTCATAAAAAAAATTGACATTTGGTATTCTATAATTTTGATATATGGCATGCAAATTTCGTAACACATGTCACTTGCCAATAAGATTAAATATCTTCGTCAATATTTATTTTTCATTAAAAAATAAACAAATATAGAAATAAATATTATAATAAATTCAGTATTAATTTTTATGTTTTTATATCTTTTTTTTTTAATTTGAGACAACTTTTATTATAATCTCGAATATTTGTAAAAAAATAAAAATAAATTTATAGTATCCGGGACAACATCCAGAGATAAAACTAGTACAAATAATTTCGTGATAAAACTATGTGTCACAAAAATCTGTTGCCTTAAGAGTTCCATCTGTATTAATGAATGCCTGGTAATACCAAACATAGCTGCAAAATCATCTATTATGTCTTTCCAAGTTTCATCTGGCATTTTCCAATGCCGATAAAAAAAAGGTAAGAGAGAAACTATGTCTATGTTAAGGAATCAAAAGAAATAACTTGGACAAGTGAAATCCATTCACCCAAAAGCATATAAAATTCTAGAAAGCTAACAGAGAAAGGATACAATTGCTTGCTTTGCAACCACTGAATCAGAACTTCCATGCAAAAAAGAGTACATCAACAGCAGCCCGAACACTTTCAAATGGTAACATCCTACCAACCTCAACATAATTATCCTTCTGCAAACATGGAACTTCTGATTCTCCTCTTTGCTGTACATGCACCTGCTCCGTCAAGATTTGCCAAAGCATCTTCAAAGAAAAAATGTTTTTTGCCTAATGACTTCATGTATTATAAGACTCCTGTTTTGATAGAATGATCTGTTACTTTCGGATTTAATTTCTTTTTTGGCTGATAAGTGATAAATAATAACAGCTCACATTAATTAAATTACAGAGAAGAGATTTGAGTCATAATTAAATTTCAGCTGAATTTCTACATATATTAGTCGTTGTTCGGATATAATAAAATTTACATGAATTTAGCTGAAACATCTATTCTGGAGTGTCGATATAGCACGTAATTTTGATTAAATGACAATAGGACTCTTATCAGAAAATCAATTAACTCTCATTTGGGTTTACCACATTATTGTATAGTTAGCAAAAAAAACACCAATAACCCATCTAATAGTTTCCTATAAATTCATAAACCAACGAACCAAATAAGGGTATATTTGTAATTATAAAAAATAAATAAGACTATAATAGTCTAATTTTTTTTGTCATATTCGTATATTTATATATGTTATGATTATGATATATATATATATATATATATATTCTACTTATGTGGAGCAGATTTTTTTAATTTGTGTATTTAATTAGACAAAAAAAATTTCTCGAATTTTTTAGAGACGTACTTGACATCCGATTGTTCGTTGTGATAACTGTTTTTAACCCTGCTTAATTACAGGAGGTTTGGATCTGCAGCACACGTTTTTCTTTAGATATGCAAATAAAATGGAAACATTAGTAGAGTTGAAAGTGGGTATTTGAACTGTGATCATTTGAAATTAGTTTGCAAAAGATGCTCATACGTGTCCTTTTCACTATTTAATATGTGCAAGTGCAAAAACAAGCCCAAAAAGCAGTTTCAGATTTATTTCTCACTGGTTGCAAAACAGCAAGATTTGCAGATTTTTTTAATTTGTATTAAATATTAAAAGAAATTACGTATGATTAAAAAATCATCAATAAAAAATATTAATATTTAATTGATAATAAATTTTTATTATCTATATTGCTGCTTCAAATTTTGAAAAAATTCCCTAAATACATAATTGTTTGTGTTTCATTTTCTTAGAATTTTGATTTCTTTAAAAAATTATTTTTGATTTTTTTTAAAATTTCTTAGAATACAACATTATTTCTGTGTAATTTTCTTGTTTTAATTTATTTAGATTAGGATATTTTGATTTTTTTGATAGAAATGAGTTTTGATCATTGTAAATATAAAAAGCTTTTAGAGAGAAAATTAAAGAAAATAGATAATTTCTAATGGCAACCCAAATATTCGGTATCATTGAAAAAAGTTTACAAATAAATTAAAATATTTTAAAAATTCCACAAAAGCTCACATCCATCATAATAAATGATTAATGAGTTATAACCCACAAGATTTGCGATATTTTTCTTTTAAATTTGTATTTGATATGAAAAAAATGAAATTATATACTATTAAAAAATCATAAATAAGAACATTTATTTTTCATTAAGTTAATTTTTTTAAGTTATTAAGCATTTTTTTACTTATAACATTTTAACTAATATTACATGTTTTATCTTCATTATCGTAAATAAAAACCTTCAACCCATTTTTTCTAGTTACCATTGAAATGGTATCATACATTTAACAACGATAGAAAATAGGACAAGGGATACAATATGATAGTGATACAAAAGTGATTTTTATTGACTTTTATTAATTATTATGGTAAAACAAACTACCAACCGGTTTTGTTTTTGTTGGAATTTAAAAAGTAATTTGATATTCAAAGAAGTCAAAGAAAACTGATGAACGAAAATCTTGTGCCCGACATTGCAGCCAATATTCATTTCAACTCATGTTACATGTTTCCCCAAGTAAGTAACGACCAATTGAGTATCATTACACAATTCAACAGTCTTGTCACGACCCGTTTTCGGACAATGACAGGATTACGAGATGAACCGTTTGTGAAAGGCCGACTCATCTCATACAAGCCTCAAAGATCAGAATTTCTACACAAAACATTTAATTATCAAAACAGTTTGTCATTCAAAACATATGATATGTAAAACAATTTATAGAAAAATGATATATATATGTGAGTAAATATATACCAAAATAATATCCGTGGGAAAAATCAATAAAAATATATTAGAGTATAAAAGGCAATCAAGTAACCCAACAACATTTCGGTATGGAGCATTAACATCAACAAAAGAGCCCGGACAAAAGGGCATCACTAACCCAAAGACTCCTCATTAATAGACACCAAGTCAAAACTATCTAGGAGTAATCCTAACCTCAAGACTCTACGGAAGCATCATCGAATCTCCATCTCACCTGAACCCAGATATGCAAATATGAATAGAGCATACATAACAGAGATACAGATATCGATGAACAGAGATAGAGAAAAAAGGTGCTAACCTAAAAACCTGCAGAGTCGAACAAGTGTGGATATCTACGACGCATATCTTCCTCAGCTTCTCAAGTGGCCTCTTCAGCTGAGTGATGCCTCCAGATCACCTTCACTGATGCTATCTATTTTTTCCTGAGTCCCTTTACCTATTAGTCAACAATCATCACTAGAACCTCATCATAGGACAAATCGGGTTGTACCTCAATTGATTGTGGTGCCAATACATGTGATGGATTGAAGACATACTTCCGTAGAAGTGAGATATTAAATACTAGATGGACAGAAGCAAATTGGGGTGGTAGTGCCAATTCATAAGCCGCAGCTCCAATTCGGCCTATAATCTCAAATGGACCAACGTACCTCGGACTTAACTTACCCTTCTTCCCAAATATCATTAAGCCTTTCATCGGCGATACCTTGAGAAATACATTGTCACCAACAACAAACTCCAAATGTCTACTCTTCAGATCAGCGTAACTCTTTTGTCGACTTTGAGCAATCTGGATTCTCTGCTAGATCAATCTAACTTTCTCAGCAGTTTCCAAGATGAGATCTGGCCTCAAGGGCTCTTTCTCACTGGCTTATGCCCAGCACAACGGAGATCTATACTTCCTACCATATAATGCCTCGTAAAGCGCCATCTCGATGCTTGAATGGTATGAGTTGTTAAATGCAAACTCTATCAATGGAAAATGGGAATACCAACTCCCTCAAATACCATAACACACACTCTCAACATGTCTTCCAAAGTTTGAATCGTGCACTCAGATTGACCATCGGTCTGCAGATGAAATGCAATGCTAAAGTCCAATAGAGTACCCAACTCTTCTTACAGTTTTTACCAAAACTGCAAGGTAAACTGAGGTCATCTGTTTGATACTACAGAGATTGACACACCATGCAAATATACAATCCTATCCACATATACCTTCGCTAGGTGTGCTGCTCCATATATCGTCTTGACAGGAAGGAAATGTGACGACTTGGTCAATCAGTCAACAATAACCCAAATGGAGTCGTTTCCCGAAGGTGTCCTCGCTAACCCAACCACAAAAATTATCATAAAGTGGTGCTACTTCCACTCCAAAATAGGTAACTGCTGTAACAATCTAGAAGGACGTTGATGCTCAAACTTGACCTGCTGACAGGTCAAGCATCGACTGACAAACTCATTGATATCCTTCTTCATTCCTGGCCACCAATAGGACTCTCGAAGGTCCCGATACATCTTAATGTATCCCGGATGTATAGAATATATGGATAGCTCCTTACCCTCGGTCATAATCACCTTACATAACCCATTAGAGAACGGTACACACAATCTCAGTCCAAACCAGAGGGCTCTAGAGTCGTCAATGCTGAACCCAGGTACACCAGATGATTTCACCTTCTCCATCAGACTTTGCATCTCAAGATCATCCTTCTGAGCCTATCGAATCCGATCTAACAATATAGTCATCGCCTCAACATGACCAAGCAATGCCCCAAAGTCATCAAACTGTAGCTCAACTATAGATTCCATCAGACACTGCTATTCAGATACTGCAGGTTGTCTCTCTAAAGAGATATGGGATAGGCTACCCACCGACTTCCTACTCAGAGCATGGGTAACAACGTTATCCTTGTCAGGATGATATGATATGGTGCAATCATAATCCTTCAACAATTTTAGCCAACGTCTCTGCCTCAAATTCAGGTCTCACTGCCCAAATATGTATTTTAAACTCTTATGATATGTGAAGATCTCAAAAGTCTCTTCATAAAGATAGTGTCTCCAGATCTTGAGTGCAAACACCACTGCTGTTAACTCTAAGTCGTGTGTTGGGTAATTTTGTTCGTGCCTCTTAAGTTGTCTCGATGAATAGGCAATCACCTTGCCATGTTGCATCAATACACAACCTAGGCCAACTCAAGATGTGTCACAGTATATGAAAAACCTCTAGAGCCCGATAGTAAAACCAACACTGGCACGCTCTTTATACACCTTTTCAGCTTCTGAAAACTATCCTCACATCTGTCAGACCAAACAAATTTAACCCATTTCTGGGTTAATCAGGTCATAGGGCTGCAATCTGACAAAAGTCTTGGATGAACCTCCTATAATACCCAGCCATCCCCAATAAACTTCAAATCTCTATAACGGTCTTAGGCCTCTCCCAATGGAGTACTACCTCTAGACATCATATGACCCAAAAACGATACCTACTCTAGCCAGAACTCACTCGAGAACATTGCATAAAGTTGATGCTCTCGCAGTGTTTGCAGAACTGAGCTCAAATGATCATCATGCTCCACCATACTCCTCGAGTAGATCAAAATGTCATCAATGAAGACGCTAACAAACTGATCCAGGTACGGTCTAAACACCCTGTTCATCAAATCTATAAATGCCACTGGTACGTTAGTCAACCCAAACGACATTACCAAGAACTCATAATGACCGTACCTAGTACGAAAGGCTATTTTGGGAATATCCTCACCCCTGATCCTCAATTGGTGATATCCCAACCTCAAGTCGATCTTAAAAAATCATTGCGCTCCTTGCAACTGGTCAAACAGATCATCTATTCTCGAAGGTGGATATCGGTTGTTCATCGTTACCTTGTTAAGATGTCGGTAATCGATGCACATATGAAGGCTTCTATCATTCTTCTTAACAAATAAAACCAGAGCTCCCCAAGGTGAAGTGCTCGATCGAATAAATCCCTTGTCTAACAACTCATTCAACTAAGTCTGTAACTCCTTCAACTCTGCTTGTGCCATCCGATATTGTGGAATTGATATTGGATCGATACCAGACTATACCTCTATGGCAAACTCAATCTCTATATTCGGCGGTAGTGCTGGCTACTCCTTTAAAAATACGTCATAATACTCTCGTACCACCGATACATCTTTCAAAATCAACTCTAAACTCTGTGGTTCAGTGAGCATAAAGGCTAAATATGCCTCATAAGCCCGTCATATATTGTTCTCTGCTCTAACAGTGGACATGTAAATAAGTACAACATTGACTCGTTCGCTAGAGTAACAGAACTTAGTCCGTCCATACGGTAAAAAACATACCCTCTTGGCAAAGAAGTCCAATGTAGCATGCCAATCAAAAAGTTAATCCATGCCCAGAATGACATCAAACTCGCCCACATCCAGTAAGATGAGATCGGCTACTAACTCATGCCCATCGAAATAAATCACACAATCCT
>CAODLS011630122.1:0-16604 GCA_948243855.1 Flueggea neowawraea
GGTTTGGTCAGTGAATTGCTTTAGACGTCTAAGCATGTTGTGGGGTTATCTATTGTCACGACGTTTTCAGACCATAACCGACATACGAGGTGAACCGTCTATGGGAGCCCAACCCATCTCGCACAAGTCTCAGAGTACAGAATTTTTACCAAAATTTATATTCAGATTTATTATTAAACAACATTTAATAAAGTAAAATATTTATAATATCAAATACATAAAATATTTCAAATTATAAACATTTGTAATATTAGAAACAAGAATATAACCCATAGAAATTCGGTGTGGTACATCTATCAAACATACAAATTTGGGGCCGATCAAAAGGCCACTTATAGCCATATTGGACTCCTCATTGAGCGCTAACAATCCAAACATTCAAACTCTGGCTAACTTGAAAAATGTTAAGGAAGAGGGGGTGAGAAAACTCATTGAAGGATGACGCTCCAGAATGCCTCTGGAACCTCACATAAACCATTTTAAAATAGTTCAAAAATACTACATGCAGGTGTAGTCAAATGTATTTATACATGCTAAATAAGTAGTGGCATTTCAAAAATCATTTTGAAACTGTTTGCAAACAAATCATGCAACATGCAACATAAATTTAGGAACTAAGCAAATCTTTCAAATTTTGTCAAACTAGCACACTTCAAAAACAAAGTGAAATCCTGCAGCAAACTTTTCTCTTTATCAAAAGTTCCAAAAACAAAAGTCCAAAAATCTTTTCAGCTTTATGAGAAATTCTAGAACATAAATTAAAAAAATTTCAGCTTATTAGAAATTAAAAAAAAAATTCCATGTAGGCACAATGGGTAGCCATCCAAGCTGGTAACGCCATGCCGATAAGTATAACCACTAAGGTGAGTATAGCCACTAAGGCATATATATATATATATATATATATATATATATATATATGGCCACTAAGGAGCAAGGATAGCCCTCTAGGCTGTATCCAACGATAGATCAAAAGCAACATCATAGTAGTTGAAAACTCAGTTGGTCCCAATGAGAATGACACTCCAAGAGGGGGGTGAATTGGAGTTTTAAAGAGTTTGACTACTTTGTTAAAAATCTTTTGCAATTTAAAACAAATTACAAAATTGAAAGCAGAAGCTAAACAAAGTCCAACTCACAAACAATAAAAAACAAATGTAAATGAAATAAAAAGAGTGAGGGAGAGAGAAAATTAAATCCGAGATTTATAATGGTTCGGTCCTTCTTGACCTACGTCCACTCCTCTAGATCCACTAGAGAGTTCAATCAACTAACTCCTTACTTCTATGTGGAGGGAAACCGTTTACAACAACTTGTTTTTGCGGGATATACAAGCAAACCGTTCCACCTTGTTTTTGCGGGCTATACAAGCAAACCGTTACACCTAGTTTTGTGGGTTGAACTAGAAAACCGTTCACCACTTGTTTTCAGGACAAAACAAGCAAACCACACCACTAATTTTTGCGGGATCAACTAGAAAACCGAAACTCTAGTTTTTCTAAGGCTCACTAGAAAACCTATCTACCCAAGCAAACAACATTGCTTACTACAGATTTTATGCCAAATATATAACAAATTAAAAGCTCTCACCAACCCGGAACAAGATAGCAAGTAAACAGCTCAAATGATTTATAAAGGTAGAGAAAAGAGATAAAATGAATAGCAATTGTTAGCAAGGGTACCTCTTACTTTTCTTCTGACCTAGGACGTCTATTTATAGCCACTTTACGAAATATAACCGTTAGAGCATTGAAGTAGCTGTTGTGAGATAAGACAAATTCTGTTCAATAATGATGTCACCCTTCACTACGTGCGTTATTGCTCTTCTACGCGCGTAGTTCATTGTTCAATCTGAGTTCTACGTGCTGTGTATGCAAGTCTGTGTGCGTTGATAGAACTCCAGTGGTTTCGGATTTGATTGGATCATCATATACGTGCATTGGTGATCTTCTGCATGCGTGGTTCATTCTTCCATGTTCGTTGATCATTCTTCTATGTGCGTTGATCATAACATTAATGCACCTTAATGATCTTCTACGTGCCTTAACGATTTCAGAGATTACATCTTTGATTCTGACACATTTTCATACGAAGGGAATATTCAAATTTAAATTCCCAAGGAGCGTCTAGCTTTTGTCAGCTTCTGAGTGGTCCTTCGACAATGTGCATAGTTCTCCTTTAGCGTGCATTGTTGAATTGTTTTCGAGGATCACATCTTTAATCAAGACCGAGCGTTCTTGATACCATCAACGTTCCTACCAACGTTAATGCTTTGTTGTACCTAAGACAATTCCTTGGTAGAGCGCCTTAACAATTTCAGAGATATTCCAATAAGCTATTGTTTTCAGTTAGGCGAGTTGTTCCTTTTTCTATGCGCGCAGTTGGTCTTTGACGCTCAATAGCATGCTCTTCTGATGTATTAGCGCGCCTAGTTGCTTCCTCTGAATAATTCCATATAACATATCCTCACATTCTTCGATGATCAACGTGCCTGAGTGTTGTCCATAATAATTTCAGAACATCAGAGTATTCGCTAAGGTACGTTCTTGCTTCTTTAACGCACGTTGTTCTCTATAGCGAATGTTTATAGTTCGTTAGCGTGCCTAGTTGCCATTTTGATTTGAAGCCAGTGGAAGTTGAAAACCAATAATGTGTGTAAAAGTTGCATTAGCGTGCTTTAAGGATTCCTCAGCGTGTGTTAATATGCATCAACGTGCTTTGCTTAACTTTTCAGTTGTTTTGTAAATCATCAAAACTTAGACGGATTTTTCATGTTGTCCATAAAATGGTGCAACATCTTTGACCAATAAATCACATAACCCCATAAAAGCTTGTGCACTCATCCTTATTATGTGCCGACAAAAATACTAGATACCAAATATTTCATTAGGTTATATCTAGCCTTTTGTCCTTCTAATCTTAAGTCAAGAGCGATTTCAAGCTTATCGTCTTGCATTCCAAATAGTTAATACCAGGAAACAGCCAAGCAAATAGTTTTGCAGCTAAAGCTGCTATTGTTTTCTTTAACAATCTTTTTGTATCATCCATCTAAAATGAACTAAAATTAGAATTTAGAAATTTGAAAATTGAAAAGTCATCTTCACAAAACAAATCATTTAATTCCTTTGATCATACCCTATCATATATTTTCTAGGTTCAACCCAAAGGAGAAAACAGACCAGAGAAAAGAACAAACAAAAAGGCCAAAACACAAAGAAACATCCAAGCAATACAAAGCCCCAAAAGCAACAATGCAAAATAGGGGTGCCTAATAAACCAATTAAATCCGAGCTAAGAAATAGATTATCAAAGAAAGAAGAACCTACACAAGCAAGACAACATAATTTGCACTTCAAATTGAAATATCTATATTAATACAAAATGTTCAAAGAACCTAACAATAGACATTGTGATGAACAAGAAAAAAGAAATTAAAAAAGAATAGAAAAATATGGAGAGGAGCTAGAAAATTGAACCAAAATCAATAAACCAAAAATTTAAAACAAATGAAGGAAGATACAGGTTTGCTCAAAGTTAGTGTCTACCACTGAAGGCCGGAAAAAAGGTCAAGAAATAGAGAAGAAGTGAAAGACACATTGAGAAGAAAAAAGAGGAAGACAACACATTAACGTGTGGGTTTCAATCTAGCTAATATGGGAGGATTTGAATTGATTGAATAAATTTGGAAATTAACAATAATGAGAGAGAGAATTCGGAAGATGTGAATTGATTGAATAAATTTGGAATTTAAATCTCTATTTTAATACAAAATGTTCATGATTCAACATTCTCTTAACACAAAAAGGACTAGCCTTGATTCTTTTGCTACATACAACAGTGATGCAACACACACGAGTTCAAATAGTAAAAAAAAGATCTAAAAGAGACAGTCAATGACACAACACATATCAAATCTAAAAGTATCGTATGTACCGCAAAAGAGAGTCGAAGCCCGAAAGTCAAAGGAAGATCGTGTAGATGGAGAGATGGTCAGACGGAAGAGACAAAGATCCAAGGAAGAGTCAAAAGTCGAAGGAAGAGCAACAGACAGAGAGAATGTCAGACGAAAGAGACGAAGGTCAAAGGAAGGGGGTGTGCGACGCTAGGGTTTTCTTGTGAAGAGCGGACAGTGGAGTGGGTACTGGATGTTTCTTTAGGTTTGTTTTCTGTTGGTTGGTGCCCTAATTATAAGGATTATTTCGGTATTATAAAATTTTATTAGTAGTATTTTAGAGATGTAAAATTTATAAACCATTAGGAACTATCATTTTCATGGTTTACAAAATCTGTTAAGATTCATGGTTTTTAAACCATGAAAAACCACACCATAGATATGTGGAAATCAAAACAAACCAGAATTTAATCATGCTACACTTTATAAAATCATACCTCACCATCAACCAAACAAGGCATATGTTTTTTCATTGTTGGTATTAACCCATTACTTTCAGTTAGTTTGGTTATTAAGATTTTTTAGGTTGCGTTTAATTTTTTCTCTGATTTTTAATTGAGTTAATTTTGGCTCTTAGATGAATTTTTGGTTCTTGGGAGTGAATGGGTCGGGCTTGTGTTTGTTTTTAGAGTGTGGATTTATTTGGTTTTTGGAGTGAGGTTGGATTTTGAGGGTATAATGTGTTTGGTGGTTTTGAAAAAGAATAATTTAATTTTTAATGTGAGGGTATCTTAGTTTTTATTACTTTTTGTTAAGTTTAACTAACAGTATTAAGATTTAAGGAAAAGAACGGTTGTTTTAAAATAAGTAGGGATCGAAAAAGATATTACAATAAATCTCAGAAATCGCCATAAATTTTACCTAATTTTAAAATACTCCTAACTGAAAATTTAAGTTATTTTTAGATAAATTTATAAAAATATTGCCTCCAAAAATAATAATAGATTTGTTCAAGCAAGAGAAAAGTACCAAACCAACTTCTACAAGAAATGGGGGGATTCCCACAAAAACTAGCCGACGCTAGCAAACCGACAAAGTTGTGGTAAATCCCTGAGATATAAGCTATATACGGGTGTATTTATAGACTGAGCTAGATTATATGTCCGTTAAAATTTTAAATATATCATTAACTCACCCATTGTATTAACTGTTCAATTTATTCTCTCTTCCCCCTCTACGAATTTAAACAAGTTTAATTAATAGAGTAATTAATTATTTCATCCTTGAGATTCAACGATATTAATTAATATGTCCTCGTATTTTAAAGAATAACTATTTTGTTCATGACGTTAAAATTAATTGAACGGCGCTAAACAGGTTGTACAAGAAGTCGTTTATACCCTCTCATTCTTCCTCTCAAGTTCCCAGCCTACCAGATTTGTCATCTCAAGTTTCCTCTCTTTCAACCTTATCACCACTTACCCATCTCTCTCTCTCTCTCTCTCGACAATGACGCGCCTATTATGGCTCTCCTCACACTTCGTTGAACACCCATCATCTCCAGGGTCTTTTCTTTTTCTTTTTGTCTAAATTTCTTCCTCCCACCCACCCACTGCGGCGACCCACCCACTGCTCTCCGCCATAATCGTCATCGTTTCTGTCCCGAAAAGTGGGAGTTCCTAGTCGTGGAGTTAACGCGACTTTCAATGCAAAAGTCGCCCATTGTTTCTGTGAGAAAAAAGCCCAGATTTGTTTTCTTCATTTTAATGCCAACGGCAATTTGAGGATAAAAGGTCAAAGTAGGGTGCATTTGATGATATATGTGTTTCCCTTATTTTGTATTGGCTAAAGAAAGATAATGCTATCTTTTTCTGTTTTTGCTCGACGTGCCAGAAAATTTATGGTTATCTTAAACTAAAATGATTCAATTCAACTTCATTTAAAGGATTTTGAAACAAGATAAGAGACTTAATTTATTAACGGTTTTGTGCTCTTTGCACAATAATTTGCAAAACACAATAATAATAATAATTTGATTGATAAATGAAAATTAGAGTAGGGAACTTAAAAATAAAGGAATAAAGGGTTAAAAAAGTTAAAGAAAAACTAAAGACTAAGAAAGAGAAGAGATAAAATACTTTATAGTGCGTAATATAATGTAATGTAAGGTGTGGTCCTCAAATCTGTAGCCAAATATTTTATTTATAGCTACTCCACCTATTAATTAATTGTTAGTGAAAAGATAACTGCTAGTAGATAGTTAACTGTCAGTAGAAAGTTAATTACTAATGAAACTCATACTACTGCAAATTCAGTGGAAAACTCCTATTGACTGAAATTTTGTCCTCATTTATCCATTGTATCAAATCTGTTAGAAGCTTGAAGATTTATCGGATCTGCAGCAACTCGTCCGAGAAATTTGACTTTTCCTCATGTTTACCAACTGCAAAACAATCATTTTCCCTCCAAAACAATCATTTTCCCTCTCTTCCAGTTTTGGTGGAATCAAACTCTCCTATTGGCTGGTGGACTCATTCCCCTAGTTATTCCAGTACTCAATTCTAGTGATTTTTCCAAAGGCTTATGCTTGATTTCCGACTTATGGGATTAACTCAGGTTTAAAGAACTCGAATTGTCCCATTTGGCCAAGTAAATATTTTGGTGAAAATAATTGCCCCCCGTCTTTATGATTTGGGAAAACTACGAACACGGATAAAAACTATTTCCTGCAATTCCCCCAAACATTAAGTTGATCTCCCTGAAAAAATTGAAGTACTCCTGCAAAAATTCTCTGCAACCATTTTGTTCTTGTTTGTGCAAAAATTTTCCCTCCTAATAAAGCTGTTGCAGTATGGATTTTTTCAAAAATTATGGTGACCCTGCAGTGGCAACCACTTGGATTTTCACTCCTCAAACAACTTGGCAATAGACACCATTAATTTTTGCAAATCATCACACAGGTGAAAGTGGTTCTGCAATATTTCAGAAGGTTTCAAGCCAAGACTATGGCCATGAATGTTTTGGGCTAAAGAGGCCAACAGATATTCCTACTAAATATTACTCACTTTGAACCAACGCAAACCAAAACCAAGGCACAATTCTAAGATTCGAACCGGAAAAATCCCAATCAAAACGAAACCATAAAACCATTATCACCAAAAACTCACTCTGAGAAGCTAAGATATCAAATCAGACCCAGACCAAAAACACAACCTCCAATCCAACCACCACTTTTGATCCAGAAACGAATTCTTTTGAACCAAACCAATTCAACAATCCAACAAACCAAATCCCAACTCATCTGACCGACCCATATAGCCAAACCACTTAAAATAATCAAACCATTTGAGCCAACCCATATCAAAGCATTTAAACAAAATCCAAACCAAGCTCATCCGACCAACCGGACCCATTCAACACACAAAACCAGACCATTTCTTCCTTTCAATCTCAAAAACGACGACAGCATAGGAAATAGAACCAGACCTCACCTCTTCTTTGAACCAAAGCCATCGCCGAGCTCCACCCATCCCAGCCTCCTCACCGTCCGTCGCGTTGCCGTCGCCAAGAGGAAGATTCGGTGGCCAATGGAAACCATTAGGACGCTGGTTTGGTGTGACGCCGTGTTGTTGGAGGGTGATGTCGCAGAACCACGACTTCTTTCAATGTCCGCCGTCGACAGCAAGCTCAGCCTTCACTCCCTCGTGCCATTCGCGAATCCAGCGAGGAAGAAAGCCGTCCGCCACGAGGAAACGCCGGAGGGGTGGGTTTCATTGCTGTTTCTCTCGCTGGCCATAGGAGTCCTTCAGTCGCCGTTGTCCGTTAGGAGGAAGCCGCGCCGGAACTTGAAGAGGAGAGCCGCCGTCCGCCACTTGATTTCCAGGTCTGAACCGTCCTCCTTGTTGTTTCCATTTATTTTTCATTTTTTACGCTACTGATTTTTTTCCTTTTTGACACATACAAAGCTGGACTGAAACACAAAATACAATCGGCGAAGGCTACAGAAATTTCTGTAGAACTTTTTTTTTATTCTGTAAGAAATTCAGCTGCAAATTTGAGTCTGGACTCTCATTCATTGTGTTTTGCAGCTCAAGGGTCACAGGGTCTCAAGAGTTTTCATTCCACAACTCAATCACCACTGAGGGAAAATCCTTAAATGGATTCGGCAAAAAATTCAAGGAACTAGGTAATGAGCTTCCTCCTCTCCAGTTCCAAATTTGTTGTGCCTGAATCTGGAATTTATGCTTTGAGTTGTGTGTTGTTGTTGTAGAATAGCCAGAGGGATTGTAAAAAAATAGCCACAGTGATTCTGTTCTGGGAATGGCCTAAAGGCCTATTCTGCAGCTTCCACTGGAATTTGTTGTAGAACGGCCAGTGGCCAATTCTTTGCTTTGCTTTGTTAATTCTATTTTGATTCATTCCAGTGGCTGTGTAGCCTACTAGTACTGTTGGAACTTATTATATTTCAACTAACTCTTTCTCTCTCTTTGGTGCAGTTTCTCCAGATTTCAAGGTCCGAGGAGGATGAGCCTGCTTTCTGTCTTTCTCTTGGGCCAGATCACACCATTGTATACCAAACTTTCCTTTGGCAGAGGAAAGGTAAAAGCGGTTCCCCCTCTCTGATAATTCTGGATGTATAACCCCACTGAAATTGAACTGGCATTTTTTTTCTGTACCCCTGGACTTGTAAGTCTCAGGAGAAACTGTCCTTTCTAGCACAACATGGTAACACTAGGTTAGTCCGACAAAATTCACATTTTTAGAGTTACCTCTTTGTTGAACTTGCTTGCTTGTGAACCTGTTTGCGGCTGCCTTAAAAAAAAATAAAGAGATGCAAAATTCATGGGGATTTTCTGCCACAATTTTACTTTCCCCCGGCTACCAGGAAAATTTACTTTTGCCCCGGCTGTGAGAACAACAAATTCCACTGGTCTTAAGAATGTTCCCCCTGGCAAAATGGTCTGTCTACAACACTTTTCTACAGGTGAAAAACCTCTAAAATTCTCCTTCTTTATTTCTTAGTGGCCATAAGGCCTATTAATATGTGCTCCTTTGCTGTTTTGCAGATAAAAAAGATGGAGGAAATATGAAATCGCAGTTCCCCGTCTGTCCTTATAGTTCACCACACAAAGATTTCAGTTCAACACTAACACCAAAGACTTGAAGGATTCTAAAGATGAAGAAAATTACAGTGGCACAAATCATTACAGAATTCTTCAATTTAGTACAGGAGAACCTTGATCTTTTTTTTCTTTGTTCTCTATCCCCCATACTTTTGGGTGTTAATTTCCACTGTAATGACTATATTTTTTGAAATTAATGAGAAATGGTCTGAAGCTTATATTTCTTGACATTAATGAGAAATGGTCTGAAGCTTATTTCCTTCTATTCCTCTCTTGTCCCCCCCCCCCAAGTGTGGTTTGTGAAATAACCGAGGGACCAATTTCACACGTTGAATTTTTCCTTATGGCCAAAAAGACCTGCAATTCTGTAGACGAGAGCAGATACAAAATGTGGTTTGGCTCAAGTTTGCTTCACTGAAAAGAACGAAATTGCAGTGGCCATGAGGCCTATTGCATTTGTTTATTATTTTTTCTATTTTTGTTTGCAGGATTTTATTCCAAGAACCCACCTGAGTTGCTGTCATTTTTTGTAAAGGTGTGGCAATTCCAACTTGTTCTTACAGGTATTAACCAAGATCAATCACAAGAGGAGGCTCAAACGGCCTCAAGTAAGACCAGTTTTCCATGTCAAAATGAAGTCCACCCTCGCGGTAGGAGCTTATATCTTTTGTTAATTTTTCATTTATTGGCGGCCCCTGGAAGTATTTCCAAAGTCAGCCAATTTTCTTGAATCCCTGTATGATTGCGGCCACAAATTTTGCCGTAAATGAAATTTGATTCTTGACTGTGGCTTTTGACAATGTATGTGTCTCTAGGGGATCATCTCCCGTGAATGGAAAGGTGTCATTCCTTCTTCCCCCAAGCTTTTTCCCTTAGAATTTGAAGTTCCTGCAAAAACACATAACAACACCCAACAAAAATAAATTTGAATAACTGAACTTACATACCCTTCTTTTTTAAGTGGTTCTTTAAAAATCGTTATTTGTTGCAGTTTCACAGGCTCGAAACTCAAGTCCTTTGGCTCCCTTTTAAGTTCCTCCAGCTCCAACTTTGTTTCCCACTTGGCCTCCTTAGGTGGCCATGTAGAATTTTCAAGTGGTTCCTCCAAAGGTTTTTTCAAAAGGAGTTTTTCATCATCTTCCAATGATTTTCCAGCCTCAATCTCCTCTGGAGAAGTAGGCAGCAAGTTCCTTGAGACACGGAAATGCTTTTGCTCTAAAATTTTGTGGGTTCACTCAAAATTTTCTTAAGCCTCCTTATGCAATTCTTTTGATAGCTGGAATCTTTCCTTCGATTCCTCAGCTAACTTAGCTTGAGTCTCCCGTGGAAAAGTGCCATCGGAGTCGTTAGTTTCTATTATAGGTAGAGAAGAATTAGAATACTCCGCTGCCAATGAATTTTCTTCCATGGGAAATTTCCAAGAGGAGTTTCTCGTCATCTTCTAATGACTTTCCAGCCTCAATCTCCTCTAGATAAGTAGGCGGCAAGTTCCTTGAGACATGAGAGTGCTTTTGCTCTAAAAATTTGTGGGTCCACACAAAATTTTCTTGAGCCTCCTTATGCAATTCCTCTGATAGCTGGAATCTTTCCTTCAATTCCTCCGCTAACTTAGCTTGAGTATCTTATGGAAGAGTGCCTTCGGAGTCATTAGTTTCTATTATAGGTAGAGGAGAATTAGAATACTCCGCTGCCAATGAATTTTCTTCCATGGGAAAAACTTGATTTTGCCACGGTGGCTTAGGTTAGCCCTTCAAAGATAAAGGCAGCCTTTGCCTTTCCATTTTCTTTGCCTGGATTTCTCTGAATTCTTTAAAATATTTTTTGTTTTCTTGACGGTATCCTTTGAGCATTTGTTTGGTCTGTACCTCAAAATCTTTGAGAGCCAGTAAAATTTCTCTCCTTTTGTCAGGGCTGCCGCCAGAGCTTTCATGGTGTTCTTCTTTAATATTACCATAGTCTTGATTAGTTTCCTAAAATTTTGTACCCAACAATGACACATGAGACCAGCTATCATCTTGGCAGTTGCAGTGGTAAGATTTTCGAGGCGATGGGTAAAAATACTCCTCCTGCCCATATTACCCCCCGAGCCTGTAATTGTGAGGGGGATTTTGCACGGTAAACTAACCCACCTGTGCAGAGTTGTAGTAAGAATAGGAATAAAAATTCCTTTCTTCAATAAGTTTGCCTTGCCTTTGCTGTTGCAAAAGCCTTCTCCCTATGCTTCCAAGAATCGGAAGTGTCAGTCTTTATATTCATATTTTTGCATATCGACAACATCACCTCATCATTGTGTGAGTCCTACCGAGTGTGCCAAAGATTGTTTCCCTTATTTTTTATTAGCTAAAGGAAGACAATGCTGCCTTTTTTTGTTTTTGTTGAGCGTGCCAGGAAATTTATGATTTTCCCAAATCAAAATGATTCAATCCAACTTCATTCAAACAATTGTGAAACAATAAAAGGGACTTAATTTGTTGTTAACGGTTCTTTTCTCCATGCACAACAATTCACAAAACACAATAATGAGAATAATTTTATTGATGAATGAAAGTTACAATAGAGAACTTGAAAAATAAAGGAACAAAGGACTAATAAGGCTAAAGGAAGACCAAAGACTAAAGAAGAGAAGAGATAGAACGCTTTATGGTGCGTAATGTAATGTAAGGTGCAGTCCTCAAATCTGTAGCCAAATGTTCTATTTATAGCTGCTCCACTGGTTAATTGATTGCCAGTGGAAAGTTAATCACTAGTGGAACTTCTTCTACTGTAAACCCAGTGATTAAAATTCTGTCCTCATTCATCCATTGCATCAAATCTGTTGGAAGCCTGAAGAATTAGCGGATCTGCAATAACTCCTCCTAGAAATTTGGCTTCCCCTCATCTTTGCCAACTGCAAATACAACTTTCCCGCCAAAACAATCATTTTCCCTCTCTTCTTCTAGTTTTGGCGAAATCAAACTCTCCCATTGGCTAGTGGACTCATTCCCCTGGCTCTTTCAAGACTCAATTCTCGTGACTTTTCCAAAGGCTTATGCTTGATTCCCAACTCATGGGATTGACTCGGGTTTAAGGAACTCGACTCAGCTCATTGGGCCCGAACAAATATTTTGGTGTAAACATTATGTTTAGTTGTTCTTAGTTGGGTTTCGATGGATACATTGGAGGAGTTGTTTGTGGTTGATAGTTTGTGAGGGTTGTGTGTTGGTGTGGCGATGATGGTCCTAATTGCTGCATATTCTTTGAAGTTTAAACACTGAAATAATGAGCAAAGCAGCAGAGATGGTTTTAAGAGGTGAGCGAATTTTGTTGAAAAGATAAGGACATTTTAGTCTACAAAATATTCTCCAAGTAAAACAATAATGAACACATCAACAGTATTATAACATCTTACTAACGACTATTTAACGAAGGGACCAAGTGCTTTGCAAAACTGAAACATAGGGACTAAAAATGTGGGTTTTCAAACTTAGAGGATGTAATGTTGACATCACCAAACCTTAGGGATGAAAAACTTACCGATTTCTCTTGTGTTTGAATTATTTGGTTTCATTCTTATAGACCCAAATCATCTAAGACATGTGCTTGATTTTATCTAGATTAAGTTCAGGGAAACCATATTTTTACTAATTTAACCTTCAAATATTACAAATATATGATTCCAACCGCATAGATTTTCCATATTTATTGTGCTCTCACGTGTCATCCATGTGTCCCTACAATGCGCTAGCTCATTTGACGTTCCAATGTTAGAAAATTTCACAAAAATCATATACCAGTTAAATATCACTTGAATATCAGTTAAATATTAAAATTGAGATGGATAAATACCAAATGAATATCGTTCGAATGTTGTTTACATACCAAAAATAGTTTGTATTAACATCATAAAAAAATAAAACACTAGTTGAATACTATTTAATTACTAAAGTAAAATTATATAGATATGGTTGGAAACTGAGGAAACACCACTCGGATACTGTTTCCACTTGAATACTAGTTGAATATTAAATCAAAATTATATTGAGATGTATGAAAATTGAGCGAATACCATTTGCATACTAGAAATAGTTTGTGTTGAAAAAAAAAAGTTTATGTGAGCATCATACAAAAAAACCAGTTAGATATTACTTGAATACTAAAGTAAAATTATATAAATATGGTTAAAAATTGATGAAATACTGTTCGAATATTGTTTGCACAACAAGATAGCAACAAAAAAATTAGATTAAAAACCAAAATAATAATATTTTATGAATTTGTGTGGATACTAAAATAATAAAAATTAGACAGATTAAATACCATCTGAATATTAATTAAATACCAATATAAGATTCATTGACCTAATTGGGTACCGATTCAAAACCAAAAATTCATCTCCGACTAGAAAATAATAATAAAAATTTATACATAAAATAGCCAAAATGAATATCAAGTAACTTTTGATGGATGGAATACCAACTAAATACCTTTTTGATAGCGACTGAATACCAAATGAGACAAAAGAATACTAAGAGAATACCAATAAAATACTAACTGACTTTGAATTGGTTTTCAGTAGATTTTTTTTTGCTAAATCTATAATAGAGAAATCGAGAATATACGGTTCAGCCGAAAATTCATTTCTAAAGTTAAATGATACTCGGTTACCGGTGATGAGAGATTCCATTCAACCTCTAGACAACAACATCATAAATGGACAAGCAACAACAACTCTCCAGGTTTCTCTCTTTCTTCAGATCTGAGTAAAATTATCAATTGATAATTTTTTTAACATAAATTAATTAATTTTTGGTTGTTGCAGAGGATGATGTGGAGATGGAGACGCAAGAGATGGCGAGGCTACGGGATCGGAAAAAGGATCAAGACGGGGATCAAGAGAGAGAAAGAGACCAGGACAGAGAAAAAGAATAAGATAGATAGATAGAGAGAGAGAGAGAGAGAGAGATCAAATGAGTAGAAAAAGAAGCAAGAGAAGGAGAGGAGGCGAGAGATTAATTCACACAACTAGTAACAGAGAGACAGAGTCGGAGTCACAAACGAGAAGGGAAGGTTGGATGGTGTGGGCGGCTGCTGGAGTTTGAAAACCCACACGAGGAACCCCTAAATCTAAGGACCATGATTTAATCTTTAAGCAATTTGCAATTTTATTTCAGTCCCTAATAAAGGAGATACTAATTTTTAGGATTTAATGTTTTTAGAATTAAAAAAATAATACAAATATAAAAATTCTTTTGTACATCATTTTTCCACGTTCTGTCCTCCCATGTACCCGAAATGAATTTTTTTTTCTAAACCTGAAAATTAACAAAATTCTCTTGTTAAATGAAACCAAATTAATCAACCAAATTAGTTTTAATTTTTTTTACACTTTTGTCCACAATTTGTAAACCTATGTACAATTCATTAAAAAAAATTTGAATGAAACCAAATTAATTCATTAAATCAATTTAAAACTTTGGTCAATGAATTGTACACTTTATGTACTCTTATGTTCATCTATGTACACTTCATTAAAAAGAATTGAATGAAACCAAATTAATTCACTAAGTCATTTTATAATTCTTTTTTATGTGATTTGCACGTAGGACTTCCAATATCTTCTCTTTCCTTTTTTTTTTTTTAAAAAAAAGACCACCATTTGTATACAAGTGGCATCAACAATACAGTCAATTTAACTACGTTGACATTTCTATCAAAAAAAGAAGAAAAAAAACTAAGTTGACTTTATGTGAAGGGATATCTAATAATGCAACAACCAAGACGAGTCATTCGTGTTGGGGTTTGTGCCTTCTCAATTTGTTTAGGGAAAATGTTAAGTAATGCGAAAATGCAAGGGCATTTCCTTCTACTATAAATTGCTAAACTTATGGTAAGAGGAAGTCCATTCCTTCCAAGGCGTCTAGTAAAACAAAAGAATAATAAGACAACTTGTGGATTCCGTCTTCTTTTTTTTTTTTTTTATGTCTTGGTAAGTACCATGTTCTCGTATCGATTTTTCGGTTCAAATTGCTGACAAGTTTCGAAGAGAATTGTTAATTCTTGCTAGTTGCGTTACGTTGTATAAGTTCGAAGGCTTTACTCGTTTAGGATGACGAATTGTATCACCCTTTACGTGGGATTACTAAATTTGTTGTTTATTATATGGCTTGCAATGATAAGTAATATCATATTTTTCAAAGCAGGTGTTCGGAATACGCGTGTTCAAGTTCCTTGGTCATTTTAAAAATCTTAGAAAGCCGATGGTCAAGGCATTACTAAACATAAACAAACAGTAAAACTACATACAGAAATGAAATTTCTATGTTTGAACCAGTGTCCTATTAACTGTCTAATTTTGGATCCTTTAACTTTAAATCGCAAAATGTGTCATTGTAAAATTTTTGTAAGCTTACTCTGAAAATATTTGATGAAAAAAAAGTTGTCTCAATTGGACTACTGAATCGCTGGCTGTGCTTTATTTATGTAATTTATAGGTCTTGGCAGTCTTAATCAACTAGCTTAAGGGATCGTGCGTGACACTGACACAATATTTTATTTTATTTTATTAATTGATTGAGAAAAATAATTTAAATCTCAATCAATTTTAACTTATATAAAGAAATAATACATATAGTCATAAAGTTTGATTATTAAGACAAAAAAGTGAAAAATAATTATAATAGAT
The DNA here is from genome assembly GCA_948243855.1 of Flueggea neowawraea. Classification (NCBI taxonomy): domain Eukaryota; kingdom Viridiplantae; phylum Streptophyta; class Magnoliopsida; order Malpighiales; family Phyllanthaceae; genus Flueggea; species Flueggea neowawraea. The sequence goes on from CAODLS011630122.1 coordinate 15,677, forward strand.
AGTTTTCACATGCCACCTTTATTTGATATACATATTAAGTATACTATAATTTTTTTAAAATAATGTCTTTGGTATATCAATTGAATCAATTAATCTTGTGTCAGGGAGAATAATCTTTTGTATTTGTACTTGTAAGTTTCTAATTTATATAATTTATGAAAAGTAAAAGATTTTGAAGCGTTTCTTTTTTATTTTAAAAAGTATTTTAGATGAAAAAATAAAATAAATTTTATAATTATTGCATAATTTGTCCATAAAAACTAACTTAAACAAACCAAAATTTATTCAGTAATTGTAGTGGCTATGGATAATAGCATCTGCTAACAATATAATTGTAGTATAGTATTTGTTTTCGTCCAGCCAAATTATTTCTTTTAACGCCTAAATATTATTTAAAAATAATTATTTGAAGCTATAAAGTGCTGAAAAATTGGAAATTAAAAAAATAAAATATATTTATATGTCTAATTCTTAATAATAAAAGCACATTTAATGTGTCCAATAAATATTAATTAAATTAATTACACAAAATTAATGATTTAAAAAATTATAAATTACTATAAAATTCAAAAAATCAATAAAAAAAAATCTTACAGAGTGTCTCTTGTGCTTTCTCTTTTGTCCATATTCATATATTGTATATTGTAATATCTCGCCTATTCTAACTGGAATCTTGTAGTATTCACTGTTGGAATTCGCGGCTAAAATATGACATTCATATACATATATGGCAGCGGATAAAACAAAAATTTTAATGCCTTGAATTCCCCCAAGAACCCATGCATATCAACATATATAATTAAGGTTGGAAGATTTACCTTTCACCAAGGCACGATCGATCGGATGTATGAAAACGTTGGTGTAGCTCGTTGCACCAAAACCCGAATCACCTTTGAGGAATCACGTTGCTTTTGCTCGAACGTGGCTA
>CAODLS011630123.1:0-17294 GCA_948243855.1 Flueggea neowawraea
CCATATCTCTTTGGCATTGTTACAAGATGAAATTCTATTGTGCTCTTCCGAATTCAAAGCACAATATAAAAGTTGAGTTGCCTTGGAGTTTGTATGAAGTTTCTTCCAATCTTCCTCACCAAAATCTTTATATTCTTTGAGTGAGCCATCTTCATACTTTGGAATTTCGGGACCTAGCATAATGACCTTCCAGTAGCTTCAGTTTTCAGTCTGAAGCATCGTACGTATTTGAAATTCCATCTCACGTACTTTAGTTCAATGTTACGTACGTGAGTTATTATGCTTGCGTACGTGAACAATCAACACTTGACCGTTGCTTCACCTGTTTGTCTCGATCCACGTGAAATTCAAACAAACATCATCTGAACTGAAATCTTCATCTTGTTTTGTATGTCTGACGTACGTGACTTTGTATGTCACACGTACGTGTGGCTTCATGCCTTCAATTCATTCAAGACTTCAATTTTCCCGCTTTAATTTTGATCATAATTCACGTACTTTGGATACCTCTCACGTACGTGACATTCTCTGACGTACATGAATATTATCAAACGTACGTGTGATCACTTCTCCCAATCTTCCAGTAGCTTCTGTTTTAGTTCACGGTTGAATCCACGTACTTGAGACTTTATCGACGTACGTGGCTTTGGACACACATGCGTGAATCTTCCTCATATCAAATTCTGTAGTTTGTTCATCACCATAACTTAGAGAAATCTCAATGTTGACCACCCTTGGTCCAACAGTCCACTTCACTTTAAAGAGAGAAAATTATATCAAGGTATTTTTGAGAGTGTTCTCATATATTTGGTGCTAGCACACCTTGCAGTTCATTCGTGTGGATACCAGTAGAGGACGTTTGCATCCTGCAGCGTCTATGACTCAAACTAAACAACATTGTTTCGTTCGTGTTTCATCAAAACAAGGTAAACACATGTTCCCTAGTCGGTTTTATCGAATTGCTTGGATCCTTGGTGGAGTTCGTTCATAATTTTTTTATTTTTGCTGCGTGTATGATGTTACAGATCCAACACACACTACATTCCTCGGTCAATGCAATGGTTGCATATTCCTCCAACTTCTTCTTGTTAAAAGCAATTTCTTTCAAGAATTTTGCATAGTATGGCATGTGAGAATTTTCTTTTATGAAAGGAATGTTCATTTGGATTTTCTTGAATATATCCAAATACTTCATGAAATTATTTTGCTTAGTCCGGTCCTTCAATCTTTTTGGAAAAGGAATGAGAGGAACATAAGGCTTTGCTTCCTCTTTTTTGCTGGAATGAAGTTCTTCACCTTTCTCACCTTTCTCCTCATCCTTTGAAGCCTATTCAATCACAACCTGTTCACCTTTGTCTTGCTTCAACTTTGCCTCCACCATTGGTTCATCCAACACCTTTCCACTTCTAAAAGAAATTGCCATAACATCTTTTGGATTGACCTTTGAAGTGCTTGGCCATTTACCATTCTCACGATCCGAAACCACCTTTGCTAGTTGACCAACTTGCCTTTTCAAGTTTTGGATGGTCGCTTATTGAGATTGAATGACTTGATCAACCTTAGCATCCCTTGCTTCCATCTTAGACATGCATTGCATTAAAAGGTCTTCTAATGGTGATTTCTTCTCTTGCGGATTTTTTTGAGGTGGCAGTGCTGGTTGCTTTTGTTGTTGGAATGGTGTCCTTGGTTGAAATCCCGTTGGTCCCATTGGTCTTGGTGGATTGGCATTTGGATCTCTCCATGAGAAATTTGAGTAATTTCTCCAACCCGAATTGTATGTGTTTGAATAAGGATCATTTCTTTGTTGAGGTTTAGAAAATCCACCCATATAGTTTGCTTCTTCAAATCCACCTCCCTTTTATTGACTGGCGTTGCAATTTGCTTCGTTATGACCAATAGCACCACAAAAATAACAATGATCCCGAACCATGGCATTGGTATTTAATATTAAATTCAACTTCCTTGCAATATCATCTATTTTATGTCAAGTCGGATAAGGAAGAAGAAACTTCATGAACTCCCGCTTGTCTATCTCACACAACATTTTGTTGTAAATTGGTGGCAAGCATCTCATAAATGTCATACACTTCTTCGGCGGTCTTGTCACCAAAATAGCCTCCCAAAGCAATGTCCACCAAGGTTTGACCATGCATAGTCAAGCCATCATAGAAGAACTGTATAAGCAAAGCCGATGAAAATTGATGATGAGGACATTGGCTAAGAAGAATCTTAAACCTTTCCCAAGCATCATGGAACGACTCTCCATCAAATTGTGAAAAGGAACAAATTTTATTCATCAACTCCACTATTTTCTAAGGCGAGTAGTACTTTATCATACATTTCTCATATACTTTGTCCCATGTGCCCAACGATCCTTCAGGAAGAGTGATTTTGGTTGATTATGATCTATCGGTATTCAACATCTGGTGAGGCATTTTGACGTTGTGCCCTTTTGGTCAGACCTAATTATCTATTTTGTTAGTTGCTCTATACCGAGATACTTGTAGGTGTATGGTTCTATATAATTATTTGGTATTCAAAAACTAATTTCTTATTTTAATATAAAAAATTATTTTTTAAAGAAATTTTGATTTCTACTTTATTATTTGTATTAAAATGTTTTAATATTGTTTGCTATAAATTAGTTAGGTTCTGTTCTCCGGGACTTGTGCGAGATAGGCCGGGCTTTCTTAGACGGTTCGTCTCCTACGCAGGTCATGGTCCAAATCCGGGTTGTGACACTTAAAGGCACCAATCTTCCAACACTCCCAAACCCTAAAAACACTTCACACAATCAAGCCACCAATAACCCACCCAGACTACGTTGCTTAACCGCGATTGAAGCTCAAACCTGCCAGGATTAAGGGTTGTGCTATAGATGCGATGAGTAGTGACACGTGGGACATCACTGTAAGCACAAGGAGCTCTATGTGTTACTAGTCAGTGAATGGGAAATGGGGAACCAAACTCTGATGGGAAAGATGATGCCTAAAGAGAGCTAGTGGAAGTAGTGGAGTTATCTCTTAATTTCGTAGTTGGAATTGCAGAGCTGATAACACTTAAACTGAATGAGGAGATTCATGGTATGGATGTAGTGGTGTTGATTGACTGTGGGGTGACTCATAATTTCATCTCTACTGCTGTAATAGAGGCGCTTCAAATACCCACATAGGACACTGTTCATTACGGAGTGGTGATAGGCTCGGGAAAACATCTAAAGGGAATGGGAGTTTGCAAAGGAGTGTTGAAGCTGCAGAACCTAACAATTGTCGAAGAATTTTTTCCACTGCTGCTTGGGAGTACAAAAATTATTTTGGGATTGAAATGGTTGTCCATTTTGGGGGAAACTCGTGATGATTGGAAAAGTTTGACAATGAGACTCAAGTTGTGGGGACAAACAGTGGTTCTGTGGGGCGACCCGAGCTTAATGAAAGTCATGGTATCCTTGAAGACCATGGTTAAAGAATTACAGCAAGAAAAATAAGGGATGATGGTGGAGTTGTTCCATCTTGAGGCACGAGGAAAAGAGCTGGAAGCAATGAGGCCGCTGAAAATTCAGGAATTGTTAATTGAGTTTGAGGACGTTTTTTATACTCCAACTAAATTACCTCCTTTTAGAGACCATGATCACTCTATTGTGCTCAAGGAAGGAACATGATCAGTCAACGTTCATCCTTATCGATACCCACACATAGAAAAAAATGAAATAGAGAATTTGATTGAAAAAATGTTGACGGTAGGCATCATCCAATCGAGTGTCAGTCCCTTCTCTAATCCGGTGCTATTGGTAAGAAAGAAACACGGGAGTTGGCAATTTTGTGTAGATTACCGGTGTCACGACCCGGCATAAGCACACAACTGTCCTTAAGCAACATCAACAACTAATGAGCTTCCAATCACTCAGCTCAAAAGTTCAAGCTTGGATTACTTAAGTAGCCAGATCCTTATTCTTATAAACCTTTCCATCCATACACACATATCCAATGTGGGAAAATAGAGTTGTTGCACAGTAAGTAGCATGACCTTCTAGCTTCAGCTGCCTACTTTGGTGGGATGTTACAATTCCCACCCCTTTAGATTTGCGACGTCCTCATCGCCAAGCCTCCCAATTACGTGTCCCAGAATCTCGCCCAATTTTTTTGGTGTGAGATTCGCCTATACTCTTGAGGTTTGCCCCCACCACCGTTCAAGTTTGCACGCGGAGTGGCTCTGATACCATAATTGTCACAATCCGATATAAGAACGCAACTGTCCTTAAGCAACATCCAACAACTAATGAGCTTCCAACCACTCAACTCAAAAGTTCAAGTTTGGGTTACTTAAGTAGCCAGGTCCTTATACTTATAAACTTTTCCATCCATACAAACATATCCGATATGGGAACACAGAGCTGTTGTACAACAAGTAGCTTGACCTGCTAGTTTCAGCTGCCTACTTTGGTGGGATGTTACAATTAGGCTCTCAATAGGGTCATAGTGCTGGATCATTTTCCAATACCAAATATTAACGAGCTTCTGGATGAGTTACATGGGGCCAAGGTTTTTACTAAGCTCGACCTCAAATTGGGTTGTTATCAGATCCGAGTTAGACCTGAAGATGTGCACAAAATGACTTTTTGTACTCATGAAGGCCATTACTAATTTTGGTTATGCTGTTTGGGTTAACCAATGCTTTGGCAACGTTTCAGGCCCTAATGAACATAGTCTTTAAAGGACTGCTTTGCTGGTACGTACTTGTATTTTTTTGATCACATATTGGTTTACAACTCCTCAATGGATGGCCATCTTATTCATTTGCGAAATGTACTAACCTTGCTTCGTGAGTATCAGTTGTTTACCAGTGCAAAAAAATGTTTTTTTTATCAGAAAGAGTTAGAGTACTTGGGGCACATCATTTCTAAAAATGGAGTGGCGAATGACACGGAGAAATTGCTAGCCATAGGGGAATGGCTGATACCCAAGAATTCTAAGGAGTTAAGTGGAATTTTGGGTCTAACCGGGTATTATAGAAGGTTTGTTAGTCATTATGGGAAGTTGGCAGCACCATTAACTCAGTTACTAAAGATGGATGCTTTTGAGTGGAATGTGGAGGCAACACAGTCCGTGGTAGCCCTAAAAGCTTCCATGAAGTTAGTGCCTGTGTTATCTCTGCCGGATTTTACAAAGTCTTTTGTGGTAGAGACCGATGCTTCAGGATTTGGGTTAGGGGCACTGTTATCTCAAAACGGCCAACAAATTGCATTTTCAGTCACGCTTTGAACTGGAGAGCCAGGAACAAGTCAGCGTATGAAAGGAAATTGATGGCTATTTTCATGGCGGTTCATAAGTGGCGACATTACGTTTTGGGTAGACATTTCATTTTTTGCACCGACCATAAATCTCCTTTAGTTATTGGAGCAGAGGATGGTGACCACTGAGTGCCAACAGTTATTGAACAAGTTGATAAGGTTGGTGCAGTATCAGCCGAGGTTGAAAAATAAAGTTGTTGATGCCTTATCACGCCATCCTTCCTTGCTGAATTACAGGCTCTCTCGTTGCCTACTTGGGTAGATTAAGACTAATTGAGAAAGGAAATCGTAGAGGACCGCCAACTACAGCTGCTTATACAAGAGCTAACACGGGACTGGACTTCTATACCCGAATGGGAACTTCAACATAGGGTTCTCTACTACAAGGGCAGGTTAGCAATTCCTTATGTCTCTTCTTTCATTCAAAAATGCTTAGAAGAGTTCCATTGCAGCCTGAGTGGAGGCTATGGCGTGTTCCTCCGAACTTACCAACACATTGCTGCTGAATAGTAGTGGGAAGGAATTAGAACTGACATTAAGCAATTTGTCTGAATGCCCTACATGTTAGTAGCACAAATATTAGACCCTTTCTCATGCTGGTTTACTTTAGCCGTTGCCAATTCCCCACGGCATTTGGAAGACATTTCCATGGATTTTATTGAGGGATTACCACGTTCCCATGGGTTTGATGTAATTCTGGTTGTGGTGGACATATTTAGTAAATATGCTCACTTCGTCTTGTTAAAACATCCTTTTACAGCAAAGGGAGTAGCTGAAGAGTTTACAAGTCAAGTGGTGAAGTTGCATAGGTTCCCTAGAAGTATTGTTACTAACCGTGATAGAATCTTCCTCAGTAATTTTTGGAGGGAATTTTTTCGTCTCCAACAGGAACATTTAAAGTGAAGTACGACCTATCACCCGCAAATTGACGGACAAAGTGAAGTGCTTAACCGATGTTTGGATACTTATCTCTGCTGTTTCGCAAGCCAGCAACCCTGCCAGTAGTCTAAGTGGCTATCTTGGGCAGAATTTTGTTATAATACTTCTTTTCACACAGGTCTCAAGACCACGCCTTTTAAGGTGGTCTATGGAAGGGATCCTTCCCATCTGATCTGCTATGAAGAAGGCAACACCACCAATTCTTCCTTGGATGAAATGCTGCTAGCTCGTGATTTGATGATTACAGAACTTCATGAGATGTTGACTCTTGCCCAAAACAGATTGAAGAAGGCAGCAGACCACCACTGTCGTGACATTGAATTTGTGTAGTGGACATGGTCTACTTGAAGTTTCGACCATATCACTGGCATTCCTTGGCTGTTCGACCAAAAGAGAAGTTATCTCCTCGTTATTTTGGGCCATATCAGATTATTCAGCATGTGGGAAAGGTTGCTTATAAGCTTGATCTTCATCCCACTGTTGCTATACATCTTGTGTTTCATGTCTCTGAATTAAACAAGGCTTTGGGTGACACCAAAGAAGTACAACCACTTCCTCCAGTTCTCTCTACTGATATGGACTGGATTGTGGAACCTGAGAGTATTTTGGCTAATTGTAATTCACTTGGAGGATTGGAGTTGTTGATTAAATGGAAAAACCTTCCTGAGTTTGAAGCCACTTGGGAGCCCCTTACATTGATTTGTGACTTATTTTCGTCCTTCCAGCTTGAGGACAATGTGAATGTGGATTGGGGAGGGGGGTATTGATGGGTTGCCGAGTATGGATAGCAAGCCTCCAGTGGTGTTTCACTATACTAGGAAGAAGAAACGTGGATTCATGAGGGCCGACTCAGATTTATGGGCTGATGATGGACGTGATCATATTGATTGTTGTCTACTGGTTTTATGGTTTATTTGTTTTTTGTTTTGTCTTTATTAGTTGAGTTGGAAATTTTGTTACGAGAATCATTATATGTAATGGAGAGGGGAATATGAGAGGGCATGCATGGATCAATTTGTTATTGAGTGTATTGAGGGGAGGAGGCAGCCTCTCAAATGCTACTGGGAATATCTGTTTGTTTTATTATCAGTAATCAGTAAAACATTCCTATCTTCCTCTCTTTGATTTCTCTATTCTTAGCCATTAAACAATCTATTCCAGATTGTTAATAAGTGGCTCTATCAAACTTCTACTCCCAGTATAGTTATCACTGAAAATATTAACAAATTTGCAGATAGAATTTCTAACCAATTTTCTAGAACTAAACTTATTTTGTGTTCGTTGGAAGCATTTGAGTCCAGCTATCAATATTTGTTCTTCCGATAGATTTTTTAATAGAACTTCCACTTCCAGTATAGTTAATCCTGCAACACCTCATTCTACAATTTTTAGGCCTTAACTTTTTCGGTCCAACTTTCATTCGCTGGAATCTTTTGAGTATTCATACTTATGGCCCTACTCTTTTTAGAACTTACCAAGAAGATACATCAATAGATAAAAACCCAATTATATTGATTAGATCCAAATTATATCTTCTCTTGTAGACATCAAAATTCAAATTTAAAAATTTGAGCTAATAATCTCAATGCCTCAACTATAAATTAACATTAGTAAGCATCAAATTCAACTTTGGCATAGAGAAACACATCAAGCTCATGAATCATTCTAGTTCAATCAACCAACTTTAGCTCATATCAAATATGCAATTAAATCTAATTTCACTTAATTATTATTTATCATTATTTGTCATCATCAAAACATATTAAATGAATATATGAGGTCAACATACTTTAATTTTATTTAGCATGTTATAGAAATTTAAAATAAAAAAATGCCAACCAAAGAAGAATAAAATCACGAAGCATGATATGCATGTTGCTTGCGAAGAGATGATGCAATGAATTTCTGATGACATGTAGAGACAAGGAAGAGAGATTGATTATGACAAAGTGAATGAGATTTTTTGACTACTCAATGGGTCTAAACAATGGTGACTAAGAAACTTTATATATAACATTTAAATCAAAAATCTCAAACGTATTTTTTCCTTCAAGCATTTATTAGTAATCCTTTCTACTACAAATCCTACCGTTTTTCCTTAAAATATTCAGAGGATTTAAGTATATTACCGTTTCTTCTTAAATCATTTAGAGGATTTAAGTGTATTAATTAGTCACTTGTAGCACTTGAAAAGTGGCTTGAAAGAGAAACATCCAAGTAAAAGTTGATCGGCTTCTTTCAAGTGCACAAGAGTCGATGTAGTAATAAAACCCTTAGAGTATTCCTCGGGTGTCGAATCCACAGGGAACATATACTAGTTAATGATCGACAAGCAAAGGAAAGCGATAAAATCTGGAAATTGAGTTGTGATGGGTTTGATTTTGAAAACATAAAAGGAAATAACAAAGTAAATAAAAAGTATTTAGATCATTGAGATGCAAGAAAAAAACTTCCTTTTTACTATATTAAAGCTCTCCACAAGACTCACCTAATGCCTCTCTCAAGGTCACTCGAGCCGTACCTACGTTTTCTAGATGGGTCCTTTCAATTCCCCCACGCTTACTCGTTTGCTTGTCCTCAAGCAAACCAATTCCAATTTTGGGGATATAATACAATTTAAATGAATCAAGTCAAAGAATTTTTGTACTATGTAACTATGCAAGTAACATGATTAAGAAGGCAATGAAATGTCATTCATCAATTAGAAGAACCAAATTTAACATTCCCAAATGGTAAGAATCAAGAATTCATCTACCAAATTCCTTAGTCTATTGGCATCTCTAAGGTTTTTCTCCTCTATTGCTAAGTTTAAAAATAATTTTCTTTGTTTTAGAGCAAACTTGGCATCATACATTCACTTCCATTCATAAGTGCCTTCTTTTTTTTCTTCTCTTTTTTTGTCATTTTTTTCAATTCCCCCTTATTTTGGTTGCTAAAAACAAGTTAGCGAATTAAGAGTCCCTGTGTTTTCACTTATTATTGATCTCCGAGGATACTTATCATTTCGCACTACGGAGTTGGGACCACATGTGCTTATCCTTGTTTAGGTTCAGCTTTAAAGAGAGAAGTTTTGCTCTTTTTTTTTCAAACATTCAAAATAAACACTTTTCATTCAAATAAAAGCCAAGTCTACTCCAACCATTTTCAATCAAAATTCAATCATATAAGCATATTTGCTTAAAAACACTTAGCAACAAGCTTGTAAGCCTCTTATGCCACCACAAAAACTAAGGTTCGATAGACATCTTCCCAACCTTACAACTTAAAAATCCTAAATATGGTTCAAATAATTAAAAAATGACATTTATTCCCCAATTAATCATGTTAATCATAGTTTCACACTACAAGATTCCCTCAACAAAATTCAATTCAAACTCATTATTTTCAAATTTGATGCATTTTGAAAAGAAACTTAAGCACAATTCAAGCAAAAAATTCAAGCATTTTTAAGCAAATGCACACCCAAGCAAAGCATTTTTAAGCAATAAAGAACCAAAAGCAATCAATAGCCCCTCTCCCACACTTAGTATGAACATTGTCCTCAATGTTCAACAAAAATAAGGCTGTATCAATCTACACAATAAAAATGAACACGGGGACAAGTCCAATTGCAACTATAAAGTAAAAAACGTAAAAGGATAAGGGGAAAGAAAGCTTCTCTTTTGTCTACTTTGCTTGCTTTTACTTTGTCCTTGAATGCATGGTTTCACTTTAGACATGAGACAAAATGTTAGTGGGAACAATATATATTGGCATGAAAATTTTGGTAAGGACCCAAGATTTACAGGGAACACTCCTTCACACCTTATTCTAAGCCAATAAGCAACACAAGAAAATAAACTACATGCATAGTTTATTGTCATTTCAGACTTAGCATAGGGACATCATATAAGTCAATCTCTTCACATAGACCACAAGTGGTTTGTGACCATAAAGCACAAAATAAATAGCTCCATATGAATGAATATAAGAGATTGTATATGGCCCACACAATGCAAGAAAAAAAATAATAAAAGATCACAACTAATAAGACCGTTCCCTGACAACGGCGCAAAAAAATTGATCGGGTTCTTGCAAGTATACAAGAGTCAATGTAATAATAAAACCCTTGGAGTATTAATCGAGTGTCAAATCCACAGGGAATGTATACTAGTTAATGATTGAAAAGCAAAGAAAAGAGATAAAATCTGGAAATTGAGTTGTAATGGGTTTGATTTTCAAAACATAAAAGGAAATAACAAAGTAAATAAAAAGCATTTGGATCATTGAGATGAAAGCAAAAACTTCCTTTTTACTATATTAAAGAAATGAGTTTTTGGGATTGAGTGTTCTCTCCACAAGACTCACCTAAGAACTCTGTCAAGGTCACTCGAGTCGTACCTATGCTTCCTAGGTGGGTCCTTTCGGCCACACCTAGTCAAACTAGGCCCATTACGTCATTTAAGGAATTTCATCAACACCTTGTAGGTACTAAGTATCCCTAGTCTAGCACACAACAAATTTTTATGCTTGTAAATCTAACCCAAGCTTCATCTCTTGATTCTTCACTTAGGCTTGTCACAAACAACATTGTGGTGATCAAGCATAACATCATTCCATTAAAAACAAGTCATAAAATAAAATCCAAGGCAATCTTTAAATAAAGAACATAAGGCACATTCAAGACAAACTTTACATATAGAAAATAAAGCACCAAAAATCAATACCATTCATAAATATAGAAAATATCCATCAAAGCTTACAACTCAAAATCGAAACACAAGATCTACACTACCATTGTTTAAAGAAAATAAAATAAAAAATAACATCAAGAAGAAAAATAACATCACCAAAATAAAAATAAGAAATGGAAAGTAAAAGGTTTGGGGATTCCTTTCCAAGAACATATGCCTCTTCAAGGAACCCAATTTCTTCCTCTTAGCCTATTTTTCTTCTCTTCTTGGCTTTCAACATTTTTTATGTTGTGTGGGTTGTGAAAGGTGCTTAAAATAGTGTGAAAAAGGTTTATTTATACCCCCATTGGTTCCCTTAAATCCCTAGGACAAGTGTCCAAAAGATGCCCCTACACATGTGCATTGGTCTCCATTCCTTTTGTCTTCACACAGAGTTGTTTTTGGCCCTTTGCATATCTGATCCTTTCGGCATCGTCGGTGTAGTTCAGAGCATCGAAACAATGCTCGACTTCAAAGATAAAATCTTATGGGTCTTCACCCATTGTGCCTTTAAATCTCGGTTGTTCAAGCTTTAGAAAGCTTATTAGACGAGTACCATCATCAACCTCTGGCACCACAGGTGCAAATGTCGGAGCAGCTACTGCTGGCTAAACTTCGACTGGCTGTACAGGAGCAAAACATTAGAAATGATCAAGAAATCGAGCAAAATGATCAAAAAATTTTGGCAGAGCCACTGACGATGGTTGAGGCTGAGGTGCTGGTGCTGCGACCTTTGGCACACTATGGGAACCTTGCTGAGCAGCTGCTGACTGACTGGCAACCTCGACAACCCGATGCCTAGTGGCCTCACTAGGTCTTCTATTACGTCGGAACATCACTACAGATAGCAGACAAATGAACACATGCATATGTCAGAATGCAAACTATTACCATAGTACTGACGAAGATACTCATAAAAGTATGCAGAACAAATACTCAAAGAAATATACAGAGGCAAATTAGATTGACTTGATCAAAAATACCTAAGTTTCATAACTGACCTAGACAATACATAACCTAACGCTCTGATACCACATTTGTCAAGACCCAAAGTCGAGCAACGATCGGCGTACGAGGTGAACCGTCTATGAAAGCTAAGCCCGACACACAAGCCTCGGAGAACATAAAACTACCCATATACATATTATTAGTCGACTTATTTACCATGTTAAAACAATTTACAAAGATAAGTTTTTTCAAAAATAATTTTCCCGAATATAATTAAAATATAATTATAATATAAAAATACTAAATAATAGTTCAAATGAAACTTTAAACATTATTTATCAAATACATATGCCATAACCCACTAATCGGTGTGGAACAACTAATATAACAGAAATCTGGCCTGAACAATAGGGCACTCACTGAGCGCTGGAGAACCAAACAACCATTACCAATATCACCTGAAAATTGAAGTAGAACAAAGACAAGAAAAATAAAAGGGGTAAAATTCCCTAGTGAGCGGATAACACAAAAGAACGGCACAAACTCCTCAAAAGGATTTTGAAAACATTTTCGAAAACTACCACATGCACGATATATATATCCAAATAATATCATATATATATACACTCGTATATATAGATAATTTAGCTCAAAATCCACTTTGCAATCCTTTGCATACAGAGCAGACAACAAACAATTATCGAGATTTATTAGATGAAGAAATTAAATAACATATTTGATTCTCTCAAATCCAAAATAGCCAAAGTGTTTTTCTTTCAAATATTTTCCAAAATTCACGTTCACTTTCGAAAATATTTCAGAGACAAGTACTCAAATACTTTCAGAGATAAATACTTAATTTATTTCAAAGATACATTCCAAATTTATTTTCAGAGTTAAATACCAAAGTATTTTTCGAGTTAAATATCAAGATATTTTCAGAGAACAAATACCAAAGTATTCTTCAAAGATAGTTCCAAAACATTTTCAGAGAATAGTTCAAAAACATTTTCAAAGAATAGTTCAAAAATATTTTCAGACGGGAACCAAAGATTGTGTTCATGGAGTTAACCAAATTTGATAATAGCCACTTAGGCAAAGATTAGCCACTAAGGCACTATGGTATAGCCACAAAGGCGAATATAGGCCACTAAAGGCACAAGTATAGCCATACAGGCAAATGATACAACTCCAGTGTATTAAGGCTATGCTATCTCGTAGCTGGGTGTCCCAAAACAAAATGTTTTTACCAAATCATTACAAAAAAATATATTTATATCCAAAATACTCAAATAGTTAGCATACATAACAAACACTTCATTTTTTCAAAAATGCCTTACCGTCTAGACTCAATGTACCCATAGGACCAAACAAATCCATATGCTATAATTCTAATGATCTAGATGTAGAAATAATTTTATTGCTATGAAATGAAGATTTTAAATGTTTTCTCAAACACATGCATTGCAAATCAAATCTTTCTCATACTTGAGCTTGGGCAATTCTTTGGCTAAATCATGCTTGTATGCATACTGGTATGACCTAATCTTCTATGCCACAACCAAGTATCATTATTCACAACCACAAGGTATTTTTTATTGAAGGCATTTGAATCCAACAAATCAATAACATAGATATTATTATGCCTCATATCAACAAATAAAGCATGATCATCAACATGATAAACAATGCATTTAGTAAGCTCAAACACAACTTTGTAGTTTTTATCGTAAAATTGACTAATATTCAACAAGTTGTGCTTCAAACCATCAACAAGCAAAACATCATCAATAGTTGGGTTTAGATGCTTACCTATTTTGCCTTCACCAACTATCTTACGTTTTGCATTGTCTCCAAAAGTGACTTAACCTCCATTTCTAGGAATAATGTGAGAAAACATAGCTTTGTCACCAATCATATGATGAGAGCAAGCACTATCCAAACACCACACATTCTTCTTAGCATTTTCTCTCATGCACACCTACAAAGACATATCAAACTTTTGAAATTGGTACCCAAACCTTTTTGGGTCATTTAAGGTTAGCCTTTACTAGGATGAATAAGATTGTTCTTTTTGGAACCCAAATCCTTTTAGTGCCAACATACCTAAGCAATCTCAACCTGCAAGTATATGCAATATGTCCATGAACACCACAATATGTGCATGTATTGTCAACCATGGTGCCTTGTTTCACAAAACCTATTTGGAAGATTTGCTAGAGGTGAGCATATTGTAGCCTAAGCCATGTTACCAAAAATTTTTGAAGGTTTTCTTTGCCATTAGTTAGCTAAAAGGCAATGTTTCAAAAAATTTCAACCTCAATTTTCAAAACTGATTTTTCATCAATCAAAACACTTTCCTCCTTTTCCAAAACTTTCACCTTAGCCTCAACCATTCCAAAATTCTTTTTCAAAGAAATGTATCTAAAACTAAGTTTTTCAAACTCATCACTCAAATCATCAAATGCATTATGTAATTCATCAAAAGTGTACGAATCATATACCTCATTTCCATCATCATTTGGGGCTTCATTCTCAATAGCCAGCAAACGCAATTTGGCCATTTCCTCAACTTTCCCTTCTTCCTCCTCTATTTTAAAATAAGTATATTTTTCTGCACTAAGTATTCAGTATCTGAAAATTTAATATATTTTTTGTGATAAATATTCCGTCTGAATTTAAGTATGTTTTTTAAGAAAAATATTTTGTTCAGTAATTTAAAATATTTTCTCTAATAAATATTTTTTATGAAAATTGGATATAATTTTTGTAAATAATATGTCTACTCTGTATGTTGTCTGTTTGGATATTTTAAATATATATATTAATATGTTTCTCTGAAGTATTTTGATATGGGACATTTATGCTATGAGGGTAAGCATAGCCTTTGGTATACCAAAGGATGCAAATGGGGTTTTAAAGAAGGAAATGGATTATGATGATGAAGATTGGAAGCACGACCAAATCAGTGCAAATGCCATGCAACTCATATTTTGTGCTCTCACTGTGGCGGAAACCAATCGAGTCTCATTTTGTAAGAATGCCAAAGAGATGTGGAAATGACTTGAAGTTACTCATGAAGGTACCACACAAGTGAAATAGACGAAGATTAAAATGCTTCTTCATGATTATGAACTAGTCAACATGAAGGAGCGAGAATTGATCACATCTATGCTTGATCGCTTTTTTGAAATTATGAATGGTTTGACATCTCTTGGAAGACATATGGATGATAGTAAGAAGGTCAAGAGAATCTTGAGGTCACTTCCACTAGAATGGGATTCACAAGTTACTACAATTATGGAATCCAAGGATCTCAAGACATTGGATTTCAATGCATTGGTTGGATCTCTCATTAGTTATGAGATAATCTTGAAGACTAGAGGAGGACGGGCCAAACCAAAAGAGAAGAGTGTAGCCATTAAAGTAAGGGTTTCCCTTATGGAAGAAAGTGATGAAGAAGATGAGGAAAGCGAAGAAAAAGATGAAGAGCTTGCCCTTTATGCAAAGAACATTCAAAAGTTCAAATCTACGAAGCAAAGGATAAAAAGAGAAATGAAGAAGGGTTCAAGAGATGACTTCCAAAAGACTTCAAATTACAAGAAGAAGAGTGATGAAACTTGCTAAAATTGTTGAAAATGAGGCCATTATGCAAAGGATTGCAAAAGTTCATCCTTAAAATCGTCCTTTGATCGACACAAGAAAAAAGAATTATTGGCTGCCACTTGAAGTGATGATAAATCCATTGGTAAGGAGAAAGTCAATGTTGCTCTTATGGAAAAAAAGCTCATATGGAAAAAACTCTTATACAAGTGATGAAGAATAAAATGAGGTATAAGCCATGAGTAGAATTATTTCAAGCACGTGGTATATGTTGGGTTTCTTATGCGAATAAACAACATCAAACGCAGCTAAACAACCAATAATATCACACAAGAAACATCCAGGAACACTGTATGTAATCATAATTAATTGAAGTGTCTGAATATATGTACCTAAAAATCTTTGCTGAATTGCTTTTCTCCAAAAGCAAGGTATTGTCGAATTGGTTTCTCCACCTCCTTTGTTTGTTTTGAGCCGAATGCAATTGACAATAGAGACTACCAAAAGACGACTGCCATCTACTCTTACATTCACACAAGATCATTGATTAGGCTAATGTGTGCTAACACTTCTTTTAGAATCTCTATTCTAAAACTGACAAAGTAATTTTCTCTCTTTAAAAGTGGCACTCACTAATTCAGCTTTGCCTTGGAATCAATTGAATGGCAAGGTGTGCATCCTATTTATAGGCATATGAGAAGACCTAAATATGTAGCACTAAGGAGCCGAAATTGCTCTTCCTTGCCCTCCAAGAATTCGGCCTCTTCTTATTTTAGAAGATGTGTACCGAATTCTTATCCTAGTCACACTAGGATTTGCTTTCCTAATTAATTTTGTCACATACAAATTAGGGTTTTTATTTTCCTTGTCAAACAAGAATACAACTCTTAATTAGTCATGGACTCCTAATTAGTAATTGCTTGTGCCGAATTCATCATTGTCACACAAAGAAGATGATTTCTAAATAATAGGAAAGAGGAGCCAAATTTCTCCCTCCCTTTTTAGGTTTGTATGCCGAATTTTCTCCCTCCAATTTAGGTTAGGAAAGGCCGAAAATCACATGTGTTTTATTAATATTATTGGGCTTTTAATTATATGATATATTATCATAAAATAAACCACTCACATAGGCCGAATTATGTCACACATAATTAAATAATTATAACCATGATAATTGGTGATTAATATTAAAAGCCCATTACATTAATGGACTATGTATTAAATCTTATTTTACACATAAATTATAAAACCATGAATCATTATTGATTAATCAAATTAATCATCTTAATAATTAAATTACTACAAAGAGAGAATATTTGTAATCAATTCAGATCTTTACTGTGTGCGATCATGTAGGTTCATTCAATGTTGGCAATGAGCTTAAAATTAATTTAAAACCCATAAATCATAATTGGTCTCTAGCAATACATTATGATTACCCAAATTGAAATGAACGTCAATTAGGAATCAACATAACCTAATTACAACATTATACAACCATTTGCTTTTGATATCAGAATTAGCATAAGGCATGGAACGGGCCACCCTTATTTATGCTAAAACATTTCCTTGATCTATAAGTGATCCTGACTAAGTCAAACAAATGACAACACTTTATCCCTTTGCTTGGGTGTTGCCACACATGTTAGAATTGTGCCCTAGTCCAATCATTAATATGCATTGTCATTCAATTATTTAATAAAGAGGTATTTCATTTCTATGAAGTATAATATGTTTTATGAAGATAAAACTCCATGAATAGTCTATTCTTCCTTGAGCCATCAAGTGCATGACTTGATAGTAAA
>CAODLS011630154.1:0-10995 GCA_948243855.1 Flueggea neowawraea
TTTTTTTCGTTAACAACACTGATTAATTACCAAACAATTCAACTAGTTTATAGATACCAAGAAAAAGGAAAAGTATGGTTAGTGTGTTTTATCGATTACATTGAATATAGACGACGACAACAAAATCTATAGATTCTTCTATCATTGCCTCTATATCTCTGATCATATTAATTCAAAACTAAGTTAATGATTTTAGCTTTTATATTTTTTCAGAGCACATTCTGGCTCAGCCAAGGTGTTACCTACAATAGGAATAAGGTAGAAATGAGAGGATACATATGACTATGTACTTTTTAATAAAAAAAATAAATAGGGATTTTTAATATATTGTAATCCATAATCATGAAGATTCAACAAACTTTCGTGAAATCTTACAAAAAAGAGTTTTGTTCAATACATCCAAAAGGTTTAATTTGATGAAAAAATTGCTTAGATTGTGCATTTCGATAATTATTAAATCACAAAAATAAAATCAAAATGCATTTGTGTATACTCTTTTCTATAATGCCTCTTTTAAAATGAAATTACAATCAATTTCAAGATGGTATTAGAATCTTTTACCTAGTTTGTCTTTATAGTTTGATCCATCCATTAGATTTTCAAACTGTCACTCATTCGAACTTTAACTAATCTGGTGGGCTTCTAATTTCTATCCATCTGGTTGTCAGTTAATGGAGTGGTAGAGCATAGAAAATATCCCGTATTAATCGTTGGACTTATAACTCATTGGTACTAGAATTAATTATAGTGCCAATAAATAGTGAGTTTGATCCTTGATAACAACAAATAAAAGTTAGTTGCAAGGTTTCTCCATGATTTTCTCCATGAGAAGACTTTTTGCTGTTGAATTAGACCCAAAAATTTGATAATTGTAAAATTTGGTTAATTTTGTTGGTATTTAATGTATGTTACTGTTTTGTTTCATGTGTTAATGTGTGAATTAGTAGATTGTATGAGTTATTTTTAGAATAAATGTGTGTCTTTACAGATGTTTTAAGTTATTATCCATTTTTAATGTGTTTAATAGTGATTTTTAATTATAGTTTTAATTGGTCAAGAAGTGGATGTTGAAGGTTACTTGTGTGTTAAATGACATTTGATGTAGGTAGCAACTAGTAAAAGCGGCAATTAAAAATGAAATTGATGTGCACAACAAATGTCTCAACTGAGGAAAACGTCTCAACTGTGAGAAAATGAAGGACTGATGCAGTGTCTCGACTGAGACATTTGTCTCAACCGAGAGGAACTAGACAGCTGGCAAGGATGGTTTTCACTTGGAAAAACTGAAGAGTGACTTAATTGCAACTTACCTAAGGTACATTGAAACACATTCAATAGGAATTGAAACACTTACCTTTCCCTTCTTGCCTTCGTCTTCAAGACCTCCATCTTGCTCGACTTCTAAATGAAAGGAATTGAATTTGTGATGGAGTTGTGTTGTGTAGGATGATCCCCATCTGCTTCCAAAAGATGGGTTTTATAGCCTTCTTTCAATGTGTCCTCTTAAATTGCCCCATGAATGTGTTTCAATACACCTTAAGCAAGTTAGAATCGAGTCACTCTTCAGTTTCTCCAAATGAAAACCGTCATTGTCAGCTGCCCAGTTCCTATCGGTTGAGACAAATGTCTCAGTTGAGACACTGCATCAGTCCTTCCTTTTCTCACAGTTGAGACGTTTTCCTCAGTTGAAACATTTGTTGTGCACATCAATGTCATCTTTAATTGCCATTTTTAATAGTTGTCACCTACACCAAATGCCGTTTAACACACAAGTAACCTCCAACATTCACTTCTTGACCAATTAAAACCACAATTAAAAATTACTATTACACACATTAAAAATGGATAACTTAAAACATCCATAAAGACACACATTTATTCTAAAACTAACTCCTACAACTCACTAATTCACATATTAACACATGGAAAAAAACAGTAACACACATTAAACACCAACAAAATTAACCAAATTTCACAATTATCAAAATTGTAATCATCCTAGCATGTTTTCTTTGAAATAAAAGCATCGAACACATATTTGGATAAAGAAAGGCATTTGCAATTACGCAAATGGAATTAAAATGGACGATCACAATATCAGATTGGTAGCAGATAAAAACAAAGAGACAGTTTGTGGAAAGAAGTGAGAGACCAAAAAAACTAGCTAGTAAAGATTAATTTATGAAAGTGTAAGCAAGGCCGGTTGTTAGGGCACAATCTTAGTTGTGTAATGAATAAATTAGGAGGTTAGAAGTTGAAAATATGTTTGTCCACATAGAAAGTGGTCGTACACAAATGATAATTTATAATTAACACTCAAATTTTATAAAGCTCACGCACTAGATATTTTATTTTCTATTCATATAATATAGTCATATGGTACAATATACCAAGCTTCTTCCTTGTTTCGTTTCCACACTTATTTATTTTCTTTCCAAGATTACAGTGTACATTGCCCATTCACAACATTAATGTTTATAGTGATTCCTCATATTTAGAAATAGCTTAATTATTATTTTCATGCATAAAATCTACATGTTTTGGTATAATAGGTTAACTTTTAAATTTAGAGGAAAATTATTATTTTTAACTGTGGAAGATTATTGTTTTCTATAAGTCACTGTGCTTGATTTTTATTCATCTAGAACATAAAGAAATGTTCTAAGAAAACTGTGAATTGCTTGTACAAATACAAACCATGCATGCTTATGAAAAAAAACAATAAATTAAATACTATACGGTTACGAAGAGCATCTCAATGTGTTTTTGTTCAATTATTAACGATATTGTTTTCTAAAACTGGAATATTATCTTCTTGTCCATCCTTGTGAAAAAACTCCTAGTTGAGATAGAACACCCCATGTACCATAAGTCTCTTTCCATACTTCCTCCATAACATGAGGAGATGATAAAATCATATTACGCTTCTTAATCATAAAATCCAACTCGATCTCCTCAAGGTTGTCATTTAGTGTAAACTTCATGTTGGCCTATTACTTTGGTTTTGCGTTTTGACTTAAAATATTCCGGTGCCTGAATTAATTGCTCATCTTGCCTTGGTTCCGTAGGCTGAGTGGATTTGTGAGATGAGGTATTTAGAAAACCACGATTAGTATTATTGTTGTTTGATTGCTTTTATCACCGATCGATTAGTATTTTGCTAAATTTTCAGTTAAATACTAGGGTGATACTGACATGACAATTGTGGTTATGTGATAATTGGATGTCATACCATCACATTAGCATTTAAAGAAAAAAAACTTAGCATAGTATTAATTTTTTATAAAGATAATAACGTTCTAAAACGTTGATTTTTGTTGCCAAGTTTTAAATAAATGGCATGTAGCATTTTTCTCTAAAATTTTGTACCATTTATCTCTATTTTTGTCATGTAATAATACATATTATGAGTATTAAATACAAAACATGTTCTTTTCTGAAACAAAGCCAGTCGATAACAATATTGTGAATCGTTTTAATAGAAAAAATTATTATATTTTCATTAAAAATTAAAAGTTGAAATGGGAAGAAGGGAGTGTTGGGACGGTTGTCATAATTTCATTCAAAGCTCAACAAATGGAAGGGTATACTGCCCTCCAATTATAGGGTCCACCACCAATCATTATCCATCTTTTCACTTTCCCTATCTTTTATGGCAATCCGTACATCAAAATCGTCAACCATTTCATATACTTCAGCACTGCAGAATTGACCCTTTTCACGTACCAGAGCATCTTCTACTTCAAAAGTAGCTTCTCAAATTTAAATAATTCCTTGCTAATACAAAGAGATAAGTATTTGATTGGTTTCAAAAAAAAAAAGATAAGTATTTGATTAGATGCCTCAACAACAGCTTACCTTGCCCACTATGGAAGTTTCATTAAAGCCCCTTCCTTTTCTTTAATGTTTCCACTTTCTCTATGAAACGATAATGTTAATTTAGTATAGCTAATTTCATAATTGATAAGATTGTCATTATAATATTGACAATGAGAATGAGAATTTTTCTAGAATTATTGAGAAACCAAATTATAGTGAAAATTTTGAGTACCAATTTGTAGAAACTCAATGTGTAAATGCTCGATATTATTAATCTTATTGATTTTTTTTATAGTTGTCACCGATAAAATTTTACTATTGTTGGAATCAGTAGCGAAAATAATCAAATTTGAACTGAATAGGATATGTTACTAAATTTTTACTATTATTGAAATTAATAACGAAAATAATCGAATTTGAACTGAATAGAATATGTTACGAATTTTTTGAATTTTTTACATACAAGTTCTTTTATTAAATTTTTAAAAACAATTCATATATTGACGATTTTAGACCTATGATTAAAGAAGAAAAATATGTACTATTCCACAACAATTTTCGGTGGTAGCTTCCTTCCGATATTTAATTAGCTTGTTTTTCTAAGGAGATTCAATAATTTATGCCATAGTCCAGTTTTACAGTCAAAACTGTTTAGTCCTATCTTGTATTAATCTTTCTTATCAATGACGACGAGAGGGACAACCATGATTAGATGCTAGCTCATTACATGAAATATATAAAACAAACAATATTTATTAGACCTATTTTTTATATGTATTAGACCTAATTTTTTAAATTAAATCTTAATTAAGAATTAGATAATCGATTGGCAGGTGTGGAGCCTTTTCATTATAGTTAAGCAGTAAAGACTTCTAATACCAAATAAACAAATACAATTAAACAAATGATTGAGACTTCCTCAAAATACGTAGCAGAATAAAATCAGTTAACCATCGTAGAAGTAATGAGAATGTGAAATGTACTCGCAACTCAAAAACAATCAAAAGAATTTCTAGTAGGATGATATACAGTGTAAAGAAGAAAAATCTCTTCTTTTTCTTCTTGGAGGCCGGTGGCAAAACTAGAGAATGACAGAGAGTTATTTTACGTATATTTTTTTTGTAAAATATTATCTCATTAGTTATGGATTATGGTTTTGAGATAATTACCCTCTCTACCACAAATTGGTTTCTTAATTACAAATTAACTGCACTAGGGCTTTTTTCTTAATTTTCGGCCCAATTTTTACACTTATGATTCGTTTTTTCTTAGTGCATATGGCTTAAATTTGTATTTAGTCCCAGACTTTTTGATTTTTGTCTCATTCAACCATTATCTTTTCTCTCTCTTTTTCCTCTTTCTTGGTTCTCTAATTATTCCCTCCTTTCTCTTCTCATTTGTTTCTCTCTCCTCTCCCATCCGTGTCTCTCCCGTCCAAGTCGTCTTTCTCCTCTCGACTGCCACTCCCTCCTCTCTCTTCTCAACCTCCTCTCTCTCCTCACATGTTCGCCTTCCTCTCTCGTCTGCCACTCTCTCATTTTTTGTTTTTTTTTTTCTCTTAAGGACCGTCGGCCCGCCTCGCTCTCTCTTTCGCGACCTCAATCTCTCTTTCTCCACCGCGAATCTCTTTGTCACTCCTTTCTTCCCTGCACCTTTCTTCTCCGAGTCGGTTCTGGAGTTCTCTGCCACCTCCTCGCATCTACTGCTTTCGTCATGCTCTGTGTTGACCGGATCTAGCTTCAGGTGGCGTTTCGGCCCGACAGAGTTCTAAAAGTGGTGGCGGCTTGCTATGCGGCAACTAGGGTTTCATGAAACCCTAACTGCTCTTGTTTTTGTGTTTGACATTTTAATCCCTGATTTAAAAAAAATTAAGAGTTTAAAAATTGGTTTAAAATTTTAAACCAGTCCCTATTTGTATTTATTTGAATTTTTTTTAAAAAAATATAGAGGTATAATTTTGGTTGTTTTTGAAGGTTTATATGAAGTTTACCTCTGGTTGTTTTTTAGTTTCTAAATGATTAGGCATTTTAAAAATTCATTTCTGTTTTTTCAAAATTTAAAAAAGGTTTAAAATAGTTTATATATAATTGATTTAAGTTTTAAAGATTATTTAAGGTTTTTTTATGTAAAGGTTTATGTTAAGTTGATATTTACAGGCATTGTTATTCAATTTTTTTTAAAAAAAAAATATTTTAAGTTGATATTAAAATAGAAAAAAAAGTAATAAAAAAAAGTTTAAAAGGACTAAAATGAAGAAAGGTTTATCTCAAGTTAATATTAAGTTGATATTTAAGTTGAAAAAAGTAATTTAAAAAAATTAAAAAAAATTATTGCAAGTTGATATTAAATTGATATTTTAGCTAAAAAAAGTACTCTAAACAAAAGTTAAAAAGGACTGAACTGGAAAAAAATAAAAATAACAGGGATTAAAATAAAAAAAGGAATTTACATCGGTGATGTAAGGAAATCAGAGAATTTCGTATAAGGTAAGAAAGGATGAAATATGATATGAAAAAAAATCAATAGATCCACTCTTTGTAATTAATTTTTTAAATGGGTATTTTTTTGTAATTGGCCCTGTGGTTTTTGTCAGTTGTTATAGGGGAGAATTACACATATATACCAAAACAAAATGCCATTTTTTAATTTTATGACTGCATGAAACTTGTTTTCAAAAATAAAACAAGAAAGAAATCAATCTCCAAAATAGTATATTTTTTAAATGCACGCTAGAAATTGCCGATATTTCAAGAAAAAATGACTTTTTAGCGAGAAATTAACTTTTTCGTGAAAATTGAATTTTTTAAATAAAAATATTTTTAGTCTAGATTTTATTTTTTTCCACAACGGTTCACAATGGTTCACGTATAGAGTACACAGTTCATTTTTAAAAAAAATGTCAGTTTTATAAAAATTATTTTTTTGAAAAATTTCAACTTTTTTAACAATTTGTTTTGGTTCATAATTGTTCAGATTTATAGTAGTTTTTTTTTAGTTTTACAATGGTTCACAACGGTTCACAGTAGTTCACACTAGGGGTGTTGCAGATTTTGGAACCGCCGATTCCGGTTTGTCAAAAGTGAGAACCAGAACCAAATCGTGGTTCCCACGGCTTGGTCGGTTCCGATTCCAGTTCTTACCGGTTCAACCGCCAGTTCGGTTTTGATTTCAGTTCCGGTTTGTTTTTCTTTTTTTTTTTAAAAAAAAATATTTTTAATCCACTATTGACGTCGTCACACTCCCTTCGCCTCTGTTTGACATCGACGACAAACGAAGAAGACGATGAGCCATATCCGCCAAGGGAAGAGCTCAAAGATCGAAGGAAGAACGCCAGAAGAAGAGAGAAATAGCATAGGAAAAAAGACGACGAACGTGACGAAGAGGAGAGAGATAGCAGTGGGAGAAGATGAAGAGAGGAAAGAGAGACAACGGGAAGAGAGACGCGATGAAGGGAGAGAAGACCAAAGGTGGAGGACGAGGACGACGGAGAGGACGGCGAGAAAAGATGATAGACATAAGCTAGGATTTTGCAAAAGAGAGAGAGATCGAAAAGGGGGGAGAGAGAGAGAGAGAGAGATGAGACATAAGAGAGAGAAAATTGTAGAGACAGAAAAAAATTGAAAAAAAAAACAAAAATTGATATATATATCAAAATTATCGTCGTATTTTTAAAATCCTATTTCAAAAAATATGGCACTGTTAAAAAACAAACTTAAAAATTATTATTTTTATAGTTTTGAAACATGTAGTGTTATTTTTAAAAACTATAGCATTAATTGTAACAGGATGTGTAATTAGAACTTTTTATATATTGATAGAGATTTGGGCTTTCCTAAATTAATTAAAAGTTCATTTCCAAACCCATGTATAAATGGGTTAATTAAAATCTATTTAGTACTCAACTTAATTGGATATCCAATCAATTTGGATTTGAATTTCACCCGTGACTCGATATAGGTGACTCGTTTTCTAACAATCAAATACAAAGTATGATATCAATTTGGTATTTGTCTCAATAGGTTTTGATTTTTGAAATGACAAAAGAAGAGCATTGTTAATTATAAAATTTATATAATTGATTAATTGGAAACGATTAATTAATGAAACAATATAGTTGAAGGAATTCTATACCGGTTTAACTAATAAACAGTATAATAAATAGGTTCAACTTACTAACCTCGACTCTAACGGAAGCTTGCAGCGGAGCAGGACTAGTTCTATCTTGGTCTTGCGGGCAAACCACAGTTGAAATGCCAACGGGAGTGCTCGACTGTTTCGCACTCTAGTTCCCACACGTGATCTATGCAGGACTCAAGACAGGAGACCGAACCTCTCTCTCCCTGTTGAGAGTTCTCTCTCTCTCTTTTGTGTGTGTGTTGGTCTTCTCGTAGTTGTCAAGGAAATGAAGGAGCAAAGCTCCTTATATAGGCCCTCAAAAGGGCTAACGAGCCTAATGGACCCAACCGACCCATTTTATCCCTAATTCAATTGGGCTTGTCAATTGGCTTTGGTTCACGTCCTGGTTCATACATTGACTAACCGAGTTTGATTCTTCTCAATTGGGTTTTCCAATTTGTCTCAGTCCACGGTCTCGGTTCACACCTCGACCGACCGAGTTCGGTTAACCCGTCATGGACAGACCGCATTTTTCAACAATAGTATTGAAATTTGTAAGATGGAAGATAAGCGGCGGTTATTTCTTTCCTCTTTCCTGTAGTAGAGCTGTCTTCTGTTAGTAATACATTATTATTTACTTTAATATGACTTTAGAACGTGTTAATGTGGTTTTCCATACTATTGTTATCCCAGATGAAGCATGGCCATCAGAATCTTAACAAAGTCAATTTCCCAATTTCTAAGCCATTGTACAGCCTTTGTATAAATTCTCAAATTTTCTCTTGTAAGTCATTTTATTTATTCTGATTAGAGATGCAAAATTTTTAACCTCTTAATGTGCTTGTTTGGACGCAAAACATATTCTGTATATAAATAATTTTATATTTTGTAATAGTAAAAAGTGACAATGATGTAAATAATTTTGTTTGTTATTGTTGTCAATGAAATTCCAAAAATACCCAGTCACATTCAAACAAAAAAAATGATTTATAACTATAATCCAAATCAATAAAAGATTAAACAAGAACTTACTATTAAGAGAAGACGAAAAGATTGTGGCACCAAGAATCTCATCTTGTATTGAAGGGGAAGTTGGAACTTCATTTTTGCTTAATGCAAATAGGAGGAATAGTTGCAGAGTCTTTAATTTAGGCAGCACACATTGGGCGGAAGGGTAAAATTGTAATTTTGTCATGAAATTGTTGGTATGAATGGCGCCACTGACAGAGAAAATGCTGATTGTTTCCAAACAAGTATTTATTGTAGGTTATATGCTATATGCTGGTTGTGTCCAAAAAGCCTAATATTTGAGAAGATTTAAGTAAATTTCAAGTCTAATGACTAGTAGTAAGCTTTCAAAATTAATATGTAAAACAATACGAAATTGTTCTTACCAAACGATAAAATTGTAATTTAATCGGAATCGGAATTGATTACGACATATGCATATTATATTAAAAAAAAAACAAAAGAGATATGTATATTATATGTGTTCAAATTTGAAGTGTAGGGTATCAATATAGTAGAAGATCCCTAAACTTCATAGAAAAATTAGTCATGATTTGTGATGTAGGCCCTGGACAACCTTTCTTCATGAAAACAGGGATCTTCCGCAATTAGTGCAAATTATGATTATAGATTATTTCTTCTTGTCTACTTTCAATAGAATGATCATTGATTATTAATTAAAAAAATACTAATTCAACATTAGTTATCCTTTAGGGGAATTGGGGGTCTCAAATGGACCCAAAAGCAAAGCATGCATGTCTAATTAATTAGGGTTGATTAGAAATTTTTGTTACAATCCGGAAGTTTAAAATTTCAGTCAATGAAAAAAAAAAGTGGACGTAGATCGATCATGAGTCTTGAGGGAAAAGGAGCTCCTCTCTTTTATTGGCCAACATTAAGGCTTCTAATTGTGGTGGAAAAAAGCAAAAAAGAAAATTAGACTTTATGGCTTTTACATTGAACTTCAAATTTCAATATGTTAAGGCTCAACAAGTTAAAAAGATGTCTAAAATTTTCAATTTTTTTACCCAAAAAATTAAGGAAATTTTTGACTTTGACATTGTGGCAATAATCACTTGTAATTTTTGGAGCTCATTGAGTGAAAGAGAAGGAATTTTAGGTCACTTGCATAACTTATAACCAGCTGTTAATTG
Source organism: Flueggea neowawraea (assembly GCA_948243855.1). Classification (NCBI taxonomy): domain Eukaryota; kingdom Viridiplantae; phylum Streptophyta; class Magnoliopsida; order Malpighiales; family Phyllanthaceae; genus Flueggea; species Flueggea neowawraea. The sequence continues at coordinate 10,098 of CAODLS011630154.1, forward strand.
ATCATCTAGGATTATAATATCTAGGTTAATAAATTCAAAAAATATATATCTAGGTTATACATTCAAAAATTTATTAAGGTAATTCCAAAAACAGAATGTGTTTAGAGCCTCCCATGTGAAAAAACTTGGAGCTTGTAGACCGAAGACTTTTAATACCGAATAAATAAAGTGAACACGAAAAAAAATACTAATTTTCTTAGTAAAAAACTTCTCTACTAGTAAGATTCAACTTTTTTATAAGTTAAATTATCGAACTAAACGAGAGTTAAATATCTATGTCAAAATAACAATCCAGTAATAACTTTGTAATTCAATGGCAATAAAGTTGTCGCCATCAAAAATTTAATTTTAGAGCCTAATGTCATTATGTGAAAAGAAAATGATCAATCAACGAAATGTTGATAGCAGCAATTTCTTTGTCCAAAGCCCAAAACATATTTTACATCACTCTCTGTTTTGCTAACTCCAAATCACTCTATTCTGCTTGCCTTCACTGGTTTAGTGAAGCCAAAAATCCCAAAAAAGAAGAAGGAAAAAAAAAAGAAGATACACATTTAGTATACACCAATCTGTACACAATAACATTGAACTCTACTCCAATCATAGAGAAGCAAAATTGCCCAGAACCCAAAAGAGTTCTTCTCTGTGTTTCTACAACATGATTCTAGCAATATGATTGAATCTTTTCTCTTCATATTGCCTTGATTTGATCTCCTCTGCACATCTCAACGTCTTCTCTATATGGTATCCTCCTCCAATGCTCACTTCTCTCTCTAAATGGCAACAATAGCTCTCAAAAACACTCACATTAACATGTAACTTGAACCCCATCAAGAACAGAAACTCCACCTCCAACTTGTTCAACTCTTCCGTGCCCAATCCTCCAACTCTTGCAAAG
>CAODLS011630278.1:0-11377 GCA_948243855.1 Flueggea neowawraea
AACTTTGAAAATAATTACATCGACATTTGTTCCCAAATAAATTCTCAAACTTACTATATACTGATTATTCTCCACATTTTGCAAAGCATAATATCAAATCCTCAAAGCCAGATTTCTTCAGCAAAGTCACCTAAATTGAACCATCATCATAAATCCAATTTGTCTGAAATCATGGAACTCCACAGAACATAATAGAATCAATTGTTACTAACAGAGACATCACAAGTACCCCAAAGTGTAAATCATCTATATCAAATTTTTCGTAGCTCAAATCAAGTCAAACTGGTAAGTTAATCCATATATTCACAATTGACTTCAGATCATATTCGTAACTATAATCTTTCAGCCATGAAAGCCAATTATATATATCGAGTCCAATTTAACTCCTTAAGTGTTGTTCATAAATTCCATATTGTCTTCATATTACATTACTCACTACGAATCCTCATCGTAATTGTTTAGCCTCAAACAAAATTGTCAACCACCGAAATTGTCATGCCAACAATCGCTTCCAGAAATCTCATCACCTTACTAATGATACTTACCTCTGAATCAAAGAAACCGTCAATGAATTTTCCCCAAACTAATGAATACATACCACTCTTTTTTTATATATACCGTCAATGAATTTTCCCCCAAAATTCTCAGATAATATTTAATTTCCACAACAAAGATTTTCACATACATCAGATTTTAGGAATTCCAATCCTTTAATTATTCCAATTCCATGCCAAGTTCAACACAACAAAAATATATACGAATTTAGAGGACACAACCTACGTATCTAAAGTGCTACCACACTCACTTGGATGCCGAGCAAATAATCCTGAGCACGGGCCACCGGTGAATAACTGGTCACCTCGGTAGTCCAACTGAGCTGAATACAGACAATAAACAACAACTCTGTACCGAAATATGTGCAAATGCATATGCAAACGCAAACACTCTAACAAACCCCAAAAATCCATTTCGGCTCAAAGTCTAACATGATAGTCAAACTATTTCATCTCGATGTAAAATTACAGATCAATCCCTGAACTTTGAAAAATTATCATTTAGTCCCCAAGACGTCAAAAAATTATGTCTTAGTCCCTAAATTTTTTTCAAAATTTCCAAATTAGTCCTCTAAGTAATTTAAAATTATACTTTAATCCCTCAATTTCTAAAAACTACAAATCTGTCACTATACTTATCATAAATTACATTTCAGTCCCTAAAATGCTAAATATCATATTTGGTCCTCAATATACTCAGAATTATGCAAAATTTTAGTTTTGGTCCTTTCGTTATAAAACTACACCAAATGGTCCCTAATCCCGAACCAAGCATTACCCAATGTTTTCAACCATACCATTCAACTCAAAATCACCTAAGAAGTTCAAATCTAACCTCGGTTCATCCAAAAATCGAGCCAAACAACCAAAACTGCCACCCCCAAATTCGGACCAAAATACCCATACACTATAAGCCATCCAATCTTCCATTTTCAAGCTAGATTCATGTTCTTCCAACTCTCCCCATCAAAACCCAACAAAAACTGATTCAAAATCCATCAAAAATCTCCTTAAAAATTGAACCCTAGCTCCGGCCGAACCCATCTTAATATGTAAGAAAATAACATAATAAAAGAGGAGAGAGAGAGAGAGATTACCTCGGGTAGCTAACAAGATCGAAGAGGAAGAGAGAGAGATGGAAGAGAGAGGCTGAATCAAGGGAGAGAGTCGAGAGAGAGAAAGAGAGTGTGCGGTTTGAAGCAAAGAAAAATGAAGAAAGAAGGAAGAAGAAGAAAAAGGCTGATGGGTTTAAAATAACCCATCAAAACGACGTCGTTCCTGCCACAAAAAAAAAACCTAGACAAGTCGAATGACTTGTCATTCACGGCGAGCCCAGCAGCACGCGTACAGATGACCGCATTGACGTGCGAATGACTCCTCCCTCTCCAGTGAACGACGCGTCACTTGGTGCTCCCATCCAAACGACCTGTCGTCTGGTCTATCTCCATTTTCTTCCATTTTTCTTTCTTTTTTCAATTCCAACCAATTTTTACGTAGATTAACTCCCCAATACACTTCAAAAATTCTATTAACACCAACAAAAATTTAACACTCCAAAATATCATTAATTAATTTAATGATATTTCAAACTAAAATTAATTCGTCAAAAATAATTAATTCAAAAAAAATTCAATGGAAAAATTGCCAAAATAATGGTCAGAAAAATCAAGTTATTACATTGACATCTTTGAAAGAAAAAGGGAGAGAGAGAGAATTGAGTTTTGAGTAGAGAGGGAAAGAAAAAAATGTTGTAGTGGCTTGTTGAAGAAAACTGATTTTAATATAGATGGCAATTTTGTCTTTTTGAGATTTCTGTTAAAAAAACAAATGAAGTCAAGTGGCAGGGACCGGAGCAGTGAATTTTCAAAGTGTAGAGATCGGTCGAGAGATATAGCCAAACCTCAGGGACCGCCATGGATTTTACCCACAAAGTAACTCTTCTCACTTGCGTGAGCTTGATTAACAAACCTTCAGAGGTGCATCGTCCCACATTTTGTGCGCCTTTGGTAGTTAACATTTTACTTCTAAAATGTTGACATTGTTAATGTTTAAGGACTTTCTCAAAAATTCTGTCAACTATCCACTTTTTAAGGACTTAAGGCCTTTGTATTGGAATTTATCCAATAGAATAAGACTTTGTCGATTTCCTCACAGTCTCACGTTTGATATAAGTGTTGGTTAGGTGCAACTCAATTTGCTCCTAACTTCGGCAAGAAGTGGATAATATCTTTGGACCTTGTCCCTGATTAAACTATGATCTGTATGACTAGCTCTCTAATCATGTAGGTCTTACGCCTCTATTACATGTTTTGGTTTTTATAACAAGTATCAGTCGATGGTCAAAGACCACGAGCTTAGTTAGTGTCACGTCAACTAACTATTCCTTAAAAGCAACTTGTAATACATTGCATCTTGATACTTGTAAACAGCTAAGTGAATTCATCATCCTTTGCACTAACAAGATGATGGTTATTGTCGAATTTTCTTATTTCAACATCTCATAGACATTTTTGGTCCAAAATGTGTTGGGCGGTATTCTATTCATCCTTGAATTTGGGCATAACCAAGTTCAAAGGGGCACAAGCTTTTGCTCTTAGAGTAAATGCTAGATTTCTGTAATCTAGGAATTACGATTGTTGTCACCTAAGCTCAATATAGCTTAACATACACTTATGTATATCTCGGCATCAATCGACTTTTAGAAAGCATTGAATCACACAAATAAATATAACAAATAATAACACAAGCAATTCATATAGCAATACACATATATTTACCATCCAACCAGAAATTAAACTAGTATAGCCTCTTATTAAGTTTTGAATTGAAAGGTACATTAGGTGCACATTTACCATCTCGGTCTTAATAATTAACTATACTATATTTAATTTTATAGACAATAAATAATAACTATTTGGATTCACTTTTAAAGTCCACTTGACTTAGGGGAATCCATGTTGGTCATCTCAATTATTAAGGCAAATTCAATAATCAGACAATATATTTAATATATAAAATATTGCATAAAATTAAGGCAAATTAACACAATAAAAATCCAAAGTAATAAATGAAATTAACATCATTTATTCAACCAATATGAAATCCAAACAATTAGTCTCAATGTTAATACAATTACATCAACATTGGTCGACACTAACATATAAATAATGCTCATAAAATATCTCCAAAGAATAATACTACACATATATGTATTAAACATATTAATATGGCACTAAGCCTATATCTTCTGATTGAATACACAATGGATCCTGATCCAACGTGTAAGAATAGAATTCATAAGTAGTCCTACCAACTTATCGAAAATTCTATAAATCATACGACCTTAAAGTGGATCTTCTACTTCTTACGATCCCTCTTTGCGATCATGGATTAATATTGGACGAACCAATTTTAATACGTTTTTATTTTCTATAATCTCTAAGTATCCCGTTATGACACTTAGGGGATCATGTTTCTATAAAATTCTAGAATGGACCAATAGTTTAACTAACACCAGTGATGAGTATCATAAGCTTTTATGAACTAATGAAACTTTCATCACCCTTTGCGCACTAAATGCACAATTAAATATCATTTACAACCACAACCGTCCCAAAATACTCTCTTTTGGGAGTCGTGTGAATTCTTTTTAAATTCGTACTATGTTCAATACAACGTGGTTTTACCTCATTCGTATATTTGTAATAAATTACAAATAAAACGGGTATATACGTACTCACGTATTTTTCAAATAATTGAAATCTAATTTCAATGATCTAAATAAAAACCACATTTGCATGCTTTAAAACTAATTATTTCTGAAACTAATTTTCAAAATAATTCTTGACAAAAAAATGCAATTTCTCACAATTTTTGAGCACTATTTATACACCAATAAATTGGGAAGAATAGTTCGACAACTCAAAAAATTGTGAAAAATATATCAAAAATTCAAGAAAAATCCAAATTGTATTTTTTCCAAAACAATATAAAAAATGGTGGTTGAGAAACGTGTCATGTGCTGTCACGCATCGAAAGGAAAGTACACGCGCTGCCACAGACATACACGCGCCATCCACGTGCTGCATGCACACACACGAGCCGCCACGTGCGGTTTGCATGTGTCAATTGATGATCACGCCACGTCACATGCCGCCACATTCTGATTCCTCATGTGTCCACTCGTCGATGTCTCATTGGTCCATTACCTAGCTCAGTCAACTTTGATTGGCTTGACCGTTTGCCACATGTCGCAATTTTATTAGTCCACGTGTTTTATTCCAGAATCATTTTGTTTCTTCGGCCACGTGTCTCGTTTTGAGTGGTCCGTGTGGGTGAATCGCAACTCGCCACATCACCATTCTTATAAGATGAACAAATTCATCTGTATTGACTCACCCAGTATATTTTGATCAGGTTTTCGTCGTTTTGACGACCTTTTCGATGGAATTTTTCAACGAAACTTGGACAAATTAAGTTTTCAAGGTCGCTGATCTCAAATATTTTTTCATAATTTCAAAATTCCAATTTTCAAAATTTGACTCCGGACAGACTTGAACAAAAAACAACGTTCGAGACAGAAAATTGAATACTACAAATTCACACTAGACATCCTAGGCAGATACCAACAATATTTTAGAAACATATTCAAAATATCATGTTGTCTCTGATACCAATGAAGGAATCACATACTAGTTTAACTAATAAACAGTATAATAAATATGTTTGACTAACTAACCTTGATTCCAGCGGAATCTAGCAGCGGAGCAGGACCAGTTTCTATGTTGTTCTTGCGAGTAAACCACGGTTGAGTTGTCAACGGGAGTGCTTGGCTGTTTCGCAGTTTAGATGTCACACATGACCTTGCAGGATACGGGGTCATGAGGCCGAGGCCTCGCTCTCTCCCATTAAGAGCTCTCTCTCTCTCTCTCTTTGTGTGTGTGTTAGAGTTAATGAAGGAAGAAGAAGCAAAGCTTCTTATATAGCCTTCCAAATAGGCTATCAGGCCTAATGAGCCTTGTGGACCCATTTCATTCCTAACTCAATTGGTCTCGCCAATTGGCCTCGATTCATCGTCTTGGTTCACACCTTGAATAACCGAATTTGGTTCTACTCAATTGGACTTACCAATTGGTCTCAGTTTATACCTTGACCGACCGAGTTCGGTTGGCAGACCACTTTTTCCAACAGTTTAATTTGTGAGTTCTCAATAATAACTTCTGACATTTTTAAATTAACAATTACAGTAAATTAACTATCTCAAATACACAATGCATATTCTGAATTATGAAAGTTAAACAACTACTGTGTGAACGTACAATCACAATAAATTAGCTATCTCAAATATGTAATGCATAAATACAATCACGGAAATACAAAAAAGGATACTAGGCCTTATCACGGATGGCTATAACAAATGTTTGTGTGTTTATTATCTTATGGATGGTACAAAGAAGAAGTAAACATGTGAGGTATTTATATAGAGATAAAGACAGATACATAGAAACGTGATTAGATGGTTCTCAAATAGTAAAATTATAAGAAATATTAGATATTAAAATTTGCCTATCACATTATTTTCTTCAAATAGTAATTAACATGAAGTATCCAATTAATCAAATACAAACAATTATTAGTAAATTGCTGCTATTCAACCAACAAATAATGGGTGAGTGATTAATACGCTAACGTTGAGAGTACAATTTAAAAAATTATTGTTGATTGTACTTATGATAAAAGATTATATATATTTATGTTTGTTTAATGTCGATTGAATATTAAATTGCAAAAATTAAATAATAAATTAGTAAATTTAGTATTTTTTAATTGTCAAATTAAAGCACATAGTATATTAATATATCTAATATATGTTATAAAAAAATAAAGTGGAATGACCTAAATTAAAATATAGGTAGTAGTAATACGAAATTCAGATGTGCCAACACATATTAGTTTGTTTTAAGCATATTAAACTAATGTTAATTGTTTTAAGTATATTGAACTAACATATTAATATTCAAACATTTTCCGGCCCTAAGAAACATAAAAAATTTCACTTTTTAATATCTAAATCATGAATTTATCTTTTTTTTTTTATAGAGCAATCAAGTAGAATCCTAAGAAGATTTAGAGATCAAGGTATGAATTCTTATCCGGCACAATTTTTTTGCACTATCAAATACTTATAAAATAAAGGATTTAGAAATATTTATGATTAAAAAGAGAGATAAAAATGTCTAAAAAAGTTTTTTTCTCATCCGTATATTTATATATACTAGGTTTTTATATATACTAGCTTTTTATCCACGTGTGTTCCACATGATACATGTTTTTATTAAATTTTTGAATAAATATGTCAAATATATAGTTAAATTATTTTTTAAATATACATAAACACCACAATGAAAAAAATATCTTACAATTATAAAATAGAGAACTATATAAAATCTTTTAATTTAACAAAATATTAGATATGCATCTTTCATATCCTCCATGAGAAATTTTTACATAACTATATGATAAAAATTGTAAATAATATTAATATAGATATGTTTTATAATTTCAATTTTATTTTGTATGAAGCTTATTATATTTTTGTTTCAAGTGTACTTTGTACAAAATCTTAATTAACAACATCAAAACTTGAAAATTAATTTATCCCAAAAGAAGAGGATGGTGTTTTAATTAGAATATAAAACAGATAGTTTAGATTATGATTTAATTGATTTTAAATAATTATATCTAGAGATAAAGTTTTATTTACAAAATTGTTTTTCTTAAAATAAGATAAAATAAAATATGTAAAATAAACAGAAAATTGAAACTGAAAAATAAGAGTAAATTTGAAAATAAAATAAAGTTATAAATTTTTTATTGAGATAATTACAAATTATTTTAAAAAATTAACAGATTTTTAATTATAAAAAACAAACAAGATCCAAACAAATTCCAAGTGTTATGAAACTATAAATAAATTTAATAAAATTATACTTAAATAATTTAATTTTTTTCATTTAAATAATTTTAAGTAACTGAATGACTGAACTGGGTGAACTTTACGAACAACTAATTGAATTGTTTAATGTTGGGTTCATAATTGAAAATGCAATGCAAACTCCTATAGTAATTGAAAACATAAATCGAATATGAATCCATCACACTCTATCATAAATTCATAACCTTTGCAAAATATCAAACTTGGTCCTCAATGTAAAACTACCCAAATAATCCAACTTTCGATTTCACTGATAGAAATCGATTCCAATTACCCACATTGGTTGTTATCAACTTCCTAAGCATGAATCCATTATCAATTTCATAAAAGAAACTCCAAAACTTCAAGAAATCTCAACATCAAATTCAGACTTCTTGAGTCCATAGAACAAACAACTTCAAATCTTCAAAATCCACAAGGATTTATATTAATCTAGGTCTCTCCTACCTAGATACATCAAAAACAAACTTAAATCCACCAAGAAATCCGTCCAAAATTGAAACCTTAGCTCAAGAACAACCCATCTCGTTCAATCATGAAAATCTTCAAAACCAAAGTTAAATCATGCTCATCTAACCTTAATCCATCATAATTTAACATCCCATAACTCTCATTACAATAAAAACAACAAATTTGAACCCTAGAAAGGAATTCGGCCAAAAATCCAAATGAACAAATCATGAACAAAATGAGGAAAGGAAGAGATTAATGAAGTGTTCTTACCTCAATAAATGGAAAGGAATCAATGGGAAACCAAGAGAAGTGATGAGGGACGAATTGAGAGAGTTTGGAATTGGTTTGGAGTGAAAAATGATGAAGAAGAGTCGGGGGAGGGGTATTTATAGAACCACAGCCCGAAACGCATCGATCCACTTGAAAACCACCCAGAATTTGCCCTTCTACGCACGTAGCAAAGCGTCTACGCATGTAATACACATACGAAGTGCCTAACACAGGGTGTTACGTGCGTAGATGGCCAATTTCAGCCCCAATCCAATTTTGCTTGATGATCCACGCTCATAGCAACCCTTCAATGCACGTAGAAGACATCATGGATGCATTTCATGCTAAATTTCTCACTTCTAACATGTTTCTAACTTAGAAACACAACCTCCAACACATCTGGAACAATTTTAACCCTCTAAACTTGTCATCCATCATCATTGAACAATCTTAGTCATTATAACATCAACTTGAACATCAAGCTTTGCAAAGATTGACATTATTAAACTCCATTAATATTTTATTTATCATAAAAATACCCAATCATCATCGGAATCATTCAAGAATCAAATTCAAAATTGAACGGAAAGCTATAGGACTCCAATCAGAACATATGTATTACAAATGATGTGATCATAACAAATGACTCAAGACAATGGACTTAGCAAATGTGTTGAATTGTGAAGAGCACCAATTATAATAGACCTCCACCAAAGGCCGATGGCACAACCGTTGAGTTAATTTCTTCTTGGAATCTTGCCACCATCATGGATCCAAGCAAGTCAACTACTTAAGTTTTCCAGATGCAAGTTTTCAAATGTTAGCAGCACTTGATCTGAGCTCTCACAATTGCAAAAATAGAACAATTAATGGAATTTTTTGTAAGTAAATCAATAGAAAATTTAATCTGACTTTGATCACCCGAGTTTTGTAATGCTTGGGGGTTTTATAAGACAATAAATAGCTAGAAAAAATTATTCAAAATGAAGCAGTATTATTGCTAAATGCATATCTAATTCCATGTGTTCTCCAAGAAAAAAGGGAGCTATTTTTTCATACCCTTTTCCATGCATCTTCTCTAGGATTGATAGTGATTCGACTGTAATGCAAGCTACAATTCCTGATAACATCTTGTTGACAAAGAAAACAAGAAGAAAAGAGAAAAATATATGAAAGGAGTGCCTCGCCATGATCAAATCACAAACAAAAGGAATACCCACCTGAAGGAATCTAGCTACCGATTCAACAGATAAATAGTATAATAAAGTAGGTTCGAGTTACCTACCTCGATTCCTGCGGAAGCGCAACCTAACCATCAGCAGAAGACTTTTCGTCAGGATCAGATTTCATGTTGGTCTCGCGAGCAAACCACGGTCGAATTGTCACGGGAGTGCTCGTATGTTTCGCAGCCTAGATGCCACTACGGATCGAGACCATCGACGAACGAGGATCAAGTGGAGGAATGAGAAAGGTGGCATGGTGGAAGAAGAGCTCTCTTCTTCCTTTCCTCTCTCTCTCTCTCTCTCACGTTTTAGTGGGATGGAAAGAATGAAAATTTCCATTCTTCCATTTCCATTTTATAAGCCTTTAAAGGGCTTTGGGCCCAATGGGCTTAGCACATAGGCATTATGGGCTCATCTCAATTGGGCTCGCCAATTGGTCTCAGTTCATCATCCCGGTTCACATCTTGACCCACCGAGTTTGGTTCACCCGTCATGGGCGGACCATTTTTTCCAACATCTTCCATTCGCACATGACGGCATGGTACATCATCATGTAACATGTTTAGCACTCACATAACCATGCTCGATTCTTTTGTCATACAGGCAAATAGACCGCACGACCAGTATACAACAAGAGCATAATTGCTATACACCTATAAGGGATATATAGCAGCTCCTTACTCAATTCTACCAGAAGGCATCTCTTGCAGAACAACTCCATTCTGTCATAGTGTATGCAACAACAGCATAATCTGCTGGAATGTATGTCTTTCCCCTAGTTCGTAACCACACAATCGTTGCTTTCGAACTTCTCGATCTCACAAAAGCTTTACTCATATTTCACACATCATGTGACAGATCACATGAGAGCAAGCTAAGCAAACTTGTGAGACTAGTGTAAATGCGTCTAGAAACAAACTTCCCCTTTTACACTAGATAATCCACATAGCCAAGTTTACTTGCCCAGCTTGTCACGCTTGGTCGAATCAATCATGACCATTAACGGCAAGCTAAAGTTACCAAACTCAGCTACACGTCTTGAATGTGTTAAGGGTTCTAAGGGTAGGTATTACCGAGAACCACATGTTCACGGCAGGGTCTCACATTAGGAAAAGTGAGATCATTTTTTAATCTTTTCCATCCCTATGATCGTGTATATAGCACAAATGGTATGATCATATGTTGTGGTGTTCTTTCCTTTCCTTGAAGGAGCGCATGTTTATACAACATTGTCAACACCACACAGAAGCTTCGGTTACAATGCATTTCGCCATATAACCTTAATCCATACCATAACAGGATTACTTCTGGCTTTAAGACAGAATATACTAAAAGTCTCTCAATTTAGCATCTGATCAATTTAATGATCGACATAGAAATTTATCCCTATGGCATACATCTTTTTTCGTATGACTTTTTCTTGCCCTTTTACAATGAACTCACCACTATAAAATGCAAGATGACCTCTTAATTATGAACACACTCTAAGTCTTTTTCTACGTTCAAAACCAGTCTCATCTTAGTTCTTCCCTCAACGAACTAGGAAAACTAAGGTAATCACCCGTGTGAGTGGGTTACTTCTCTGTCCAATATGCTTTCTCACTTAATGATACTACAAATTTCAACTTTCAACATTTGTGCTCGTGTTTTACTCACGATGATCTTATTAATGATCATGTTTTAAGGGATTACATACTTTGGGTGTCATGCGGATCTTAAGGAATTATTCTTTATAGGCTTTTATTAACGGATCTTCAGTCACGTCTCGCATGAATTTACATTTTCAAGTTCACTTCGTCTTGTGAAACTTGTACTCAAATTTACTTGTCCTTATGCAAACAAGTCTTTCACAACACGATACTTGGTCTCGATTTGCTTAGACT
>CAODLS011630337.1:0-10017 GCA_948243855.1 Flueggea neowawraea
ATGACTTCCAGCAAGCACAACAAAAGGGACATCATGTTTTTTAGCTGCAAGCGCAACCATATTCAATCCAACTGGTGCAATAATTCCACCATTGGCCATAACAGCATGAGCTCCAACAATAACCTGCACAGTTAGAATTAATCCCAATATTCATTTCTAAATTGTTTAAAAAAAAGAACACTAGAGGATCTGGATACTTAAGAACAGAATTCTTGCACACCATGTTCACTCGAGATATCATGGCAAAAACTGCAGAATCAGAAATCAAAGTCGTCTGTAGACCTCTTGTAACCAATTCCTTTGCCAAAAGATGCCCTTGATACCTAGTACATTTCCAATTAACAATACATTTTTTTATAAGGACAGAAAACCACCAGGCACCAGCAAAAAATAGTTATTACGACTCATAAGTGATAAATATAAAGCAATTTGTGCATACCTTGGAGCACCCTCTGCAACAAAAACTCGAAATGATCTCTTCTTTTCCTTTGCAGCACAGAGAAATTCTAACAAGGTCAAATCAATCGTAAATAACTGAAAAGCAAGTAGGCAAGGTCACAAATTACACTATAGTGAATAATTACTTTTGATGGATGTGCTCAACTGCTTGCTCTGCAATCTGCTCATGACAAGTGGTAATATCTTGAATAAGTTCATTAACCGCTTCGATGACATCATGCTTCAGTTTCCAAGTTCTTGAACTTTTATCAGCAGCTATTACGTAACAAAAGTTTAATACCAACATGCACCTAAATATTAGATATAAATCATTGATAACATTAATAAAATCTTACATTTGCTTTTCCCCTCAGAATCACCCCCAGATGACAAAGTTTGAGCAACTGCAGCAGAATCAGGTGTGTCCTCCAGCACGGTCTGCAAGGAAGGCGGCCGCAACAGCAGCAGCTGATAAAACAGGATGATCATCTTGCTCACCACCATCATCGTCATCACTCACAGCAGACAAGTTCATCTCCGCTATAGCAGCATTGGTCAGCGAAAGATCCTCCTCCCTAATAATGTCCAACACACGCCTCACAATATTGCCCACTGCAAGCTCTGCAAAAAACAATTCACTCGCGCAACATCAACATCACAATTCACCAAATACCTATCTATCTGTTTGAACAACATTTATCCAAAGAACATACCAACGGGGTTTGCAGCAACTAACTGCTCACCGACAGCTCTCACAGCATCAATTAAAGCACCAGCCTGATTATTATAGGGCACTCGCTGCTGTGAAATCACTGAGCGCAGCAGCTCGGCTGTCAGCTTAGCAATCGCCTGCGAGCCTTCAATCTTACTGCAAACACTGAAAATCAATATTATACAACTCAAAGCCAAGAAACACTCATCGAATAACTTCAAAAACACTCAAAATTTATGAAGACATTCAATCAAAACGAAAGGAAAAAAAAAAAACTAAACGCACCGTTTACGAACTTGTTGAGAAAATCATTGACAAGAGCTTGCACGTCCGGCATAATAGCACAAAACCCTAGTTCTCACTTCACAGAACACACTAACAACACTCCGTTAAGGCAACTGGAGAAATGAAACAATGAAAAGTGTGTTCGATAAGTAACTAACTGAGCAGAACTAATAAAAAAAATTGAAAAGATTATCGAAATGAGTAATTAAGACGCAACAAATTTCACCTGAAACTATTGAGAGAAATTATTGAGAGAGCTAAATTCTCGGCTGAAATTTTCTCGAATAAGAGAAACATATATGAAATATTAAATTAATTATTATTGTTATAGACATAGATACCTAAAAAGTGGAGATCGAACCAGTAGGCGAAAGCTTCAGGTGAGAGAGGTTGAAGAAGGAGAGCTTCCGCGAGACGCTTTTTCGGTTTTGGGGTTTTGTTGTACGGTGGTGATGGCGACTGTAGTTTTTGGATAATCCGTATAGCAGCAGCGGGTCCCGATCCGAGCTCAAGTGGCGAATTACATTGCCGCCTCTGTCTGTTATTTATTTTTCTCTAGGCAGTGCTAGGTAACGTTATAGCATTTTTAATATTACTCTTTATTTTTTCACTATATGAGAGCCTCACTAAAAGTATTTTTTAAAATTAACCAAACTCCTCTCCATTTAAAGTGAACATTGAACTCAAAATTTTAAATTTTAAGGTCGACTTGATTATCACTAGATTAAATTACTTTGCTTAATAGTACTTTTTATTTCAAAGTGCAATTTTAGTATAATGAAGAGTATATTTAATTATATAAAATAAGAAAAAGATTGTTAACCAATGCAACTCTTTAAAATTTAATAGTTATTTGTTAGTTCTAATAAAATTAGGTTATCATTAATTATTTCACATCTTTGTTTTATATATTTTTTATGTTTTCAACCAATAGAATTAGGTTATCATTAATATTGTATAATATAAAGAGTGTGCATGACTCTCAATAATTAACTAGTAAAAGTAGCTCTTTATTTCATTTTTAGATTATAAAGAGTGGATTCGAGTTATATTTTAATGAAATTACTCTCTATAATAAAAAAATATAATATATTTAAAGAGAGTATTGGATAAGCACTTCTCGTGTGATAGTTAGGGTTGTAATCAAGCCGAACCGAGTCGAGTTTTAGAGTATTCAAACTTGGCTCGACTATAAATTTGTTGAGCTCAAGCTATGGAGGAGGAAGATTGGCAGACATATAGACAACTATTAAGGAAGAGCGGCAGACAGAGAGGGATGGTGACTTGAAAGACCAACGACAGAGAAGGATGGCTGAGTGAGAGTCGAGAGGAAGAGACGAAGAGTGTGTGCGGGCTGTTGGCTGCTATGGGGTGGGGGTTTGCGACTAGGGTTGAGCAGTTCTAAATAGGGTAGGGTCGCAAATTGCAACTTGCGTGTTGATGTGTTTTTCTCTTTGCAACTAGTGAGTTGTGAGTCAATACTACGTACTTTTCAAACTACGCAATATTGACACTATAATCTTATATTTGAATTTTTTTTAAAAATAACAATATATTCAATATTTTTTTGAATCGTCAAAAACTCGAATATATATATAAAAAAATTAGTTTATAATAATAAATATTTTTATTTGTAAGTTGCATAATTATACTTTATATTAATTTCTTTTTCAAAACTTATTTGGGTTAATTGAAAGAAACAATAGCATTTGTATATTAGGCTACTTGATATCTTTTGAGAAACGATATCATTTAGTGTGTATGTTACTTAATGCTAATAAAATTTAGTTTATACTAGTAGTTTAATCAAGTTTATGGTATAGAGTTTAAGGGATAATATATATGAGGAGTATAGTTTAGGGTATAACGTTTACGGTATAGACCATCGTATATTACAACTTACAAGAAGTTTAATCAAGTTAAATATATAAATTTTAGGGTTTAAAGTATATGGTATATAGTTCAGTATATAAAAGTTTAGGGTATAGATTATAATACGTTATACATACAACTTATAAGTACTTTAATCAAGTTTAAAATATAAAGTTTATAGTGTAGAATATAAAATATATATTCTAGGGTATAAAAATATAATATAAGGTATATAGTTTAGAGTATAGACTATAAGATATAAAGACTAAAATATATTATTTAGGGAATAAACTATAATAATTTAATCAAGTTTAGGATATAATATATAATGTATAAACTATAGAGTTTAAAGTATAGCAAGTAATTTGTTGTTCACATATTTTAATGTGAAAAAATTCTACAAATTACATTATATATAAATCACAAGAATATTTATATTGTACAATATTTTTAAATGTAGAATAACAATTTATAAGAGTTATATTAATGAACTATGTTCTCTATGTTGAATTGTTGAAATTGTATACTAAATAAAATATTAAATTATTTAAACTTAAAATTATGTATATATATTTTAATATAACAAATAAAAATTATTAATGTGTCGCAAGTCTGTTCAGAATGAAACCTGTGAAACTTAATTCCTAATTTCTAGAATGGTCAAACATGCATTTGCAATCATTTTAAAGCAGTAATTACTTTATAATGAACAGATAGCAAGATCCAAACTTCTCCTGTTTTCTTTGGAAACAAACCTAACCCCTGTTTTCTGAATTTCCCACTACTCATGACAGCCAACGCACACGCAGTAACACTGTCAAGATATGAAAGAGATTAGGGGTATCCAAAAACTGAAAACGAAAATCTTACATAAAAGGCGGAGTTTCTCATCCCAATTCCAACTCCCCTGCACAAACACACACAAACAGGTCCTACCACTTGCATCTGCCACGCAAAACGACGGAATCAAAATTGGCTAAAGTGGGACGACTTTAGAATTAAGAGACGAGGAATAAAATAAAACAAGTGAAATGAGCAAGAATACTCTAAAAGTTCCTGGATAACTGTTAGAATTGGCCGATCCCACCTAACTCCGTCCTTAGCCATACATCCAACCTAATTTCAATAATCCAAAATCATGCTAAGACCACTCACCCCAATTACAATTTCACATACACCAAGCATGAACTGAACCGAAACAAATCTATGACAATAACAAACAAAAACCACGGTTTAAACGATGGCAAAGTATAAAAAATACTCAATAATCAGTTTACAATTTCAGTTCACAAAAAACTACAACAAATAGAATCCATTAACAGTTCCAATTCTTCATTTTTAACTAATGACCACTAACGATCATGAATCTAAATATTCAAACAAATAAAATATTTTTTTATAAATTTTATATATGGCAACATTTCTTTGCTGTTTTAATTTGTTAGTTGTAGGATGTAAAATTTTATATGTAGTCCCTTAAGTAGTCAAATATGTTGAGTGGAGAAAATCTTATATGATTGCATAGAAAAAAAAAAGAGAAAAATCTAGAATGAAATATGGCTTAAATAATGGCAATTACTAAAATGAAATGCAGACGTGGTGTTTAATTCTGTTAGTTTAAAGATGCCATGTCAACATGTAATCTGCCACAAGTGATTTTAGGGCTACATTTTGCAACGTTTAAACTGTAAAGGAGTAAAGTTTGATTCGTCAATAAAAAGAGGACTCAATTCCAAAAAAATAATAAGATAAATTACTCAGTTTGCCTTAGTTTTAAGGCCTTGTTTGGATGACTGACGACCATAATTTATTAATATATAATATGATATGATATTATATGGTATGATATTGTAATTATTGTTTATTGTATTTGAAAAAATAGTATAGTATAGTATGATTAAATAACTATTTTTGTTTGGTTTGATGGTATGATATGGTTACAAAATTAATAAAATGATCAAAATACCCTCATGTATATATATTTATGTAAATTCATTTAAAATTAAAAATTTTAAATTCAAAAATTAAATCCAGTTAAAGACATAAAAATTTCATTTTAAATCTTATAAAATGAATATCAAATTATGACTCATTAATTTAAAATTGACATCCAACTATTTCTTCTTATACAATTTAAATATTTGTATTCATTAATCTACTAATTTTTAAATAACTTTACATATTATGAGAGCACCATTGAACAAATTTAATAACAAAATTAATCACTTCATATTCCTAAATAAAAAATATTAAAAAAATTATTTTAAATGGGTAAATATTTTTAAATTAATATCAATCCATGATGTTAAACATAAGAGTCTATCATACAATTCATACATAAGATAATCTTTTACAAAATAATCTAGCAATATCTTGAAGTTCACTTTTTAGGACTTCTAATGCATCATTTTTTGGATTTTGTTTGGACCTCTTTGTCCTAGAGACTTGAGCTTCAGGTTGTGCCTATGATGTAGGTGTGTCTGGAGTTGGTGTATCATCATAGTCAGGCTCAACGTCACAATCATCAAAGTTTTCAAATTATAAGCATTGTCTGACATCATTTGATCAATATCATCAATGGTCATTGAGCTTGGGTTCCTTTTTATTTTCCTAACATTATGTGCAACTGTTACTCTCAAGCTTACTGGAACGTCACTGCTCTTTCCCGTAGCCCGGTCTTTTCCATAAAACTAAAGCAACTTATCATAATTTCGTACACGTTTGTTCCTCAATTTATCAGTTGCGGGTTTAGCCTAAAAATATACAATAATAAATAATCATCAATTCATGTAGTAATTAACAATTGCAATATATATTTAAAAAAGAAGAAAGAAGCAACAAACAGCAACATATAAACTTCTATTTTTGAGTCTTGTTTCAATGTAAAGAACTCTATGAGATAGAAATGCAGCAAAAAGATCATCCATACCATCCTTACATAGTTTTCACCAAATGGCCTACCTCATTTTTTCACATACCTAAATAAAAATTGTAGTATTTAAAACCCCGTAAATAGATAGGCTCATTTCTCTTGGTAGCTGACAAGCGTAGTATTAATTTTTATTATTTTAAAAGTCCAAGCACCATAAAGGTAAAAACATATTCATCTTTT
Source organism: Flueggea neowawraea (assembly GCA_948243855.1). NCBI lineage: Eukaryota > Viridiplantae > Streptophyta > Magnoliopsida > Malpighiales > Phyllanthaceae > Flueggea > Flueggea neowawraea. Next base: position 6,420 of record CAODLS011630337.1, read on the forward strand.
AATGAGGAATTCTAATGAAACTCTAAAATGAGTTTGGAGAACTTCTTCGTGTTTTTCAGAAAACTTGTTCATAAATAATCTAAAATAAAACCATTATATTAAGCATATAGAAGGGAAGCAAAGAAGGGTATGTTTATGTGTGTGTGAAATGATAATCTTTTCTTTCTTCTTGCTTTCAAGGGCTGATGTTTAAATGTGCTGTGAAATCATAGGCTCCACTAACAATCAAAGAGGGGTAAACCACCCTTAATCACATCATCAATAAATATGGAGATGATTTTATAGTAAATCAAATAACAAATTTTAATAAATATATTTTACAGAGTCATTTCTACCAACCCAAAGCAAATAAACCATAAATTTATTAAACTAATCCACCATCTTCCTAAAACAATACTCTTTCACCTCCCCAATTGTTATCGTCGGTCATTCCTCATTGTCCTCATCAAGCTCTTCCTCATCTTTCTATGCTATCCTAATCCATGCCCACCTATTTTTTATTGTTGTTCTAGCCACATACGACGACATTACGTAAACCCTGAAGCACAATTTTATTGTTCACTCACCTAATTCATTCCAGCTGAACTTCCAATTCAATCACTTAACATGCAATTTTTTTTTGTCAACATTGAAACCCAATTTCGCACCATTGTTCACAGAAAGAGAGCAACCATAAATACAGAAGAAAAAACAATTAATATTACACATAACTAAAAAACCAAAAGTCACAGAAAGAGAGCAACCAATTTCGCACCATTGTTCACAGAAAGGGAGCAACAATTAATATTACACATAACGAAAAAATCAAAAGTAAATTATTTCTGCAAAAATAAAAAATGAGCGTACCATGAAGGAGAGTTGAAGCCCGAATGTTCAAGGAAGAGCGTGCTGACGGAGAGTCGGTTAGATGGAAGAGACGAAGGTCCAAGGAAGGCAGCGGACAAAGAGATCGTCAGACAAGAGGCAACGGTCGAACGAAGGGAGCTGCGGCGCTATGGTTTTCTTGTGAAGAGTGGACGGTGGAATGAATAGTCTGTAGGGTTTTTGTTTAGAATTATCAAATTTTATTAGGGGTATTTTAGAGATACAAAATTTAAAAACCATAACAAATCACCAATTTGATGGTTCACAAATTCTGTCAAAAACCATGGTTTTTAAACCATAAGAAACCATAAAAAAAATATAGTGAAAATTAAAACAAACATAATTTTAACCATACTATACAACCACACCCAACCATCATCCAAACAAGGCCGAAATATAAGGCCTTGTCTCCTTCACATTCCCAACCCCTACGTACATGATACAACACAACACTCACTTCCTCCCTCACTCCTTCAATTATTCTTCTCCGCCACCGCCTCTCTCTCTCTCTCTATCTCTCTCTCTCTCTCGCAGACTGATAATCCACTCCAGGTTCCTCTTCTCTCTCTATTTTTCTTTATTTGCTTTCTTATTCCCTGTTTACGCAAATCAAATCGGACTTTTCTTACTTCAATTTCACTTATTTACTACAACTAACAACTACTAAATCACTGCCTCTCATATTCTATATATGCTTACCATATATATATCTTTAATAAAATAGGTCGATGAATGCAATTCATTTCCATTTTAAATCATTTTAGATCTTCGGCAAAAAAAAAATCATTTTAGATCCAAATCGGCGCCCATTTTCTTATTCTCAATTCTCAGAAACTAAAGCAAGATTTTGGATCTATGTTGTGCGCACATAATCTTGCGCATGATTAAATAGCTATTTTAAGTATGAATCTATGTTGTGCGTGTTTAGACGTAAACAGAGCATCTCTGTAGTTTCAGTAATTTTACAGTTATTTGTTTGAATCGATGTGATACTCTCCATTGAGGTGGCTTTTGGAATGAATTCTTGTTCATTTACTGAATGGAGCAGGGAAAGGTATCGGAGATTTTCCCTTAAGGCATCCTTTGCCGCATGTACTTGTAGCCACCATTTCTTTTTTTTTGGCTACCATCTCAAGTTTTTAATCCTCCTTTTTCTCTTAATTCATGTTTAAATACATTGCAAATGTTAGATTTTAACCATTGTTTGCTTTATGAAATGCACAGTTGTTAATGAGACCCTGGAAAGCATCCCTTTAGATCTTAAGATTGAGGGTAGCATTCTTAAGGTTTATAGTTCAATGTTTTCTGTAGTTTCTAGAGTTAGAACATTAATTCGTGTATTGTTTCAGATTCAAGTTGTTGATGGCTGAAATGGAGCAGAGGGTCAGACAGATGCTGAAAATGATGGAACTCGACGGCGCTTCTCTGGCCAAGAAAGCTGAATTGGCTAAGGATACAAAGCAGGATTTGATTCCCCAAATTGAGGAATTCTGCTCCATGTATCAGTCACTGGCCCAGCGCTACCATCATTTGACAGCACAGTTAGACGAGGGTGTATCGCCACAATCTCCTTTGCTCACTCCGGATCAGAAGCTGCCTCTTCACTGGTATAATCGTCGAGCTGGGTCTGTTAGTTCTGGTGATGCTGTTTCTGATCTTTCATTCAAGGAAGGCTCTGAATTTTTACCGTCATCCTCATCTGACTCCGAATCAGAGTCTTTCAATTCCTCCGGTGATGCTTATTTCAGCCTGCCAATGAACAGGCTGCAGCACAAGATTGTTGAGCTGGGATCTGAGCTTCCAATCATGCAACACAAACTGCACTTGAATGAACAAGATTGTGCCGATGATACCGAAGATAATGGGAAATATGGGGATTTGATTGGGAGAACTACAAAATATGAGGAGGAGCTCAGGATTACAAAGCAGAAGCTCCAACTTTCAGAAGACGAGATTGGGGAGCTGAAGATGGAGCTCGAAAGGAGTGAATTTCGTGTAGAAGATTTGCAGACTCAGCTAGAATCAGCAAATAGAGATATTAAGGTGAGAGAGGCTGATGTTGAGGTTGAGGGGAGAAGAGCATTGGAGCTGGAACAAAGAACAATGGAGGTTACAAAAAAATTAAATTGTCAGCTGGAATTGGCTTAGGAAGAAATAGCCATGTTGAAGGCCACGCTTGATTCACAAAGTAACCAGGTTCTTGATTTGCAGGAGAAAGTTGGTCTGTACAAGACTAATTTATCTGATCGTGATAACGAGATCAGTGCCCTAAAAGTTGCACAGCTTGATTCCCAGGAGAAATTCTCTCTGGAAAAAGCGAACCTGCGGTCCAAAATATTAGTTTTGACGGAGAAACAAAACTCACTCGAGGCAAGGCTGGAGGAATGGGAATTACAAAGAAAATCCTTGGAAGATGAGTTAACGCAATCCAAGGCCTCAAAAATGGAAATGGAAGATTTGCATGAAACACAAAAGGCTGAGTTAGTAGGAGAAATTAGTCAATTGAAGGTTGAATTGGCCGACAGATGCGGACATGTGGAAGCTCTAAATAAGAACCTTGCCAATCTCAAATTTGAATATGATATGCTCATGGCAGAGAAAGATGGGATGGCTGCTAAAATAAACACCCTCATTATTGAAGTGGGTTGCAGAGATGATCAGATAAGGCAGAAGGAGGGGCAGCTGCAGCAGATGCACATGGAGCACAAGGAGCTCATTGCTGAAGCTGATGGAG
>CAODLS011630373.1:0-25268 GCA_948243855.1 Flueggea neowawraea
TAGTTAATTATTGAATATAACAAATTTACAAACCGAAAAAAAATTGACGGGATAAAATAACGGATTAAAAATAAAATTTTAATCCGTCACAATTAAAATTCAGATTTTAATAAAAACTATTCATACTTTAGTAATTAGGTGGATGCATAATTTTAAATTTTAATTTTTTTCATATACCATTTTTTAAAAATGATATTGACAATACCATATTCACTCAAATAAAATCAAATTTTCACTTATTTTTTCAATTTTTCTATTTCTCATCATTTCTCTCTCCTCCTCTCCTCTCCCTCGCTCTCGTTTCTCTTGCTCCACTCTCTCAAACCCTCGTTCTCTCTCATTCTCTACTCTCTTAAAACGTCATGCTCTCTTCTTCACCTCCCCTACCTTCCTCTCATCTTTTTGTTCCTCTCTCATATCTTTCTTATCTATCCCCCTCTCTCGTTTGTCATCTCGGGCGGTGGTAGATCTAGGATTTCGGGATGGAGAACCGTAACGAGACAACACCCTCTTCCTCTTCTTCACTATGTCTATTTCCTCATTGCTCAACACTCTCTCTTCCTCGGATTTGGAATCACAGCTCCGGTCTCGCTTGAATGATTTGAAATGGTGTAATGACATTGTGGATCTGGAACTTGGATCTAAAGATGTGGTGTTGTTCTCTCTCCTTGTCAAAGAAGAAGGCACTAGATAAAGTAATGGATAAGAGTGTTGGCGGAGTGGGATGATTTGGGAGTGATGGCGGTGTTGTTTTCCAAACCCTAACCGCTGCAATCTAATTTTCCAAAAAAAAATAAAAAAATATTGTACAAAAATTTATTTACAATCTGAAATTGTTGGTTAAAATTAAAGTTGTTGTATGCAATCTAAATTTTTTGTGTATTGTCTGTATACTTTTTGTAGACTATTGAAGATCTTTGTAGACTCTTTGTATACCGTTGTAGACTTTTGAACACTTTTGGAGACCTCTTACATCAATTTTTTTTATTAAATAAATTAAAATCTATAAGTATATATACAAATAATTGAGTATAATTTTAAAAAGTTATTAGACTAAGAATTTATTAAGTCAAATTTCTTAAAAAAAATTATGAACTCCTTTGAAAACCTCTGAAGACTTTTTGAGACCTCTGAAAATATCAAATTTCTTATAAAAAATTGTGAACTTCCTTTTGAAGACCATTGGAGACCATTCTGTAGACCGTCATAGACCATTGTAGACAATTTGAAAATCTTTAGAGATCTTTTGGAGACCATTAAAAATATTGCGGACCTTTTGGAGACCTTTGAAAATATTGTAATTTCTACCTTCAGAGACCTTTGGAGACTTTTGAAGACCTTTGAAAATATCGTGATTTCTACCTTTGGAGACCTTCGGAGATGTTAGAGACCTTTGAAAATATCACGATTTCTAGCTTTGCAGAACTTTTGGATACCTTCGAAGACTTTTGGAGACTTTTGGAGACCTTAGAAAATATCGCGATTTCTCACAAAAATATCGTGTTTATCTCCCTATTTATAAATCTGGTATTTTTGAAATAAATTTCATGTGTGTTCCCATTTGAGAGAATATATTCGTTGAACTAGCTTTGGTTAACATCTAAACTCCTGAATTTTGATGATTTTAGAAATGCAATTGAAATAGTTAAGCTATGCACATTCTACAACCCTCTAATCACATTGAGGGTGATCTAAGCATTTTGAATCAGGATCTATACACGTGGATCATATAAGAAAGTATTCAGAGATTTCCAAAATTGACACTATGTTCGTAGAACATACAATGCATGTGGAAAGATGCTATGAGCGTAGAAGGCACTGGAATGCCCGTAGACGCATTATATCAGTAGGGAGAATGATCCAAACTTATGTTGTGTGCTTTGTATAAAGACCAATGCGCACTTAGTAAAGAAGAGACATCTACTGATTTGAACTCCACTTGTTACTACATATACAGAACATTGGTTTATGCACGTAGACGGGTTCTTAAGGCAAATTAAAAAAAACTCACGAGACAAGCCTGGTCACGTTTTACATTAGTGGTGTGTGCGTAGAAGAGCAAAAGAGACATCTTTGAGGAGATTGTGCTACGTACGCAGAACAGTTCTCAACGCACGTAGACCAAGATGACAATTGTCTGAGATAAATCCAAATTCTGTTGTAGTGTGTAATACTTTTGAAATGGGAATATTCTCTGATAATGATTAAGATGATGTTGAGAGAGCATAGAGATCTACGCACATAGCAAGGCACGCTAAGCACGTAGACAAGGATGATCTAGACTAGCTGACAAAATCAAGACGCTCTGCAGGAATTTGAATTTGAACATTCTCTAACACAGTAACGTGAGAAATCAAGTTATGATCTTTGGAGACACGTCAACGCACGTAGAACTCCATGTAGCGCACACAGAACTAAAGATCTACACACATAGAAGAAGGGTCTATGCACATAGCTGCTACTTGATATCAAGCAATGGCTACTGGAATATATGCAATGCATGGAAAAGGAAAAACGTTGCACGTAGAACTCTGATGAACTCAAAAAATACGCACACAGTACCGGTGGTATGCACGTAGTACAAGCTGACGTCAGCAATTTCAGCGTTTTGCAATTCTCTCACAATAGTTACTTTGAGATTTACAACGGCTAGTTTTGTGAGAGCCTCTATATATAGATGTACCCAGTCATGAGGTAACTCAAGAACAATTTTTTAGAGTGCCCAAGCTTTGTCATTTTGATTTTTGACTATTCCTCTCATTGTGTTCTTGAATTCTTACTTGCCAACTGAGCTGTTGATTTGCTGTTTGTTTACTAAGTTGGTGTAGGAATATTATTTTCCATTTGGGAATAATTTTGTAATCAAGCTTTGGTTGTAAAGCTTGAGGATAGAATAAGTTTTCTTTGTTTGGTTCCTTGAAAAATAAGGAAGTTTGGTTTTCTTGTTTTAGCCAGTAAAAACAATGTATAGAAGGTTTTCTTGTGAGCCTGAAAAACAAGAGATTGTAAACAGTTTGGCTCCACCCGGAAGTGAGGAAGATTAGTGGATTCAAACTCTCTAGTGAGCTAAATGAGTGGATGTAGGTTAAGGAGGACCGAATCACTATAAATATTGGACTTTGATCTTCCATCTCTCACTCTCTTTTTATTTCAGTTCTATATAGTTGTGTTTTGGATTTATATATTGTTTTGATTTGCAAAACCTCAAAAAGGTTTTAACTTCAGTAAGAAATCCAACACACCCCTCTCTTGGATTTCCATATTAGGATTACATTTGGTATCAGAGCTAAGTGTTTAATATTTAAGGCTTAATCACCTTGAGTATAAGATCCAAAATGTCATTTTTGGGACATAAGTCTAAATATGAAGGTTTGTCCATTAATAGTGCTACATTTTTTGATGGCAGTGAATATTTTTACTGGAAAACAAGAATGATGTTATTGTTGAAATGCGAAGCTGATGAAGTGTGGGATGCAGTAGAGACAGGTCCATACATTTCAAAGAAAATTGTGGATGGAGTTGAAACATCAAACCAAAGGAAGAATGGACGGACTATGATAAGAAAATGGTCTGCTACAACAATAAAGCTATGCACATTATGTTTCTTGCACTTAGCAATACTCAGTTTAACAAAGTCCAGCAGTGATTCACTGCACATGAAATCTGGAGGACTTTAGAGATAACTTATGAAGGTACTTCATAAGTAAAAGATAATAAAGTCTCACTACTTATCCACATGTATGAACTTTTCAAAATGAAGGAAGGTGAAGGCATTCAAGAAATGTTCGACAGATTCAATGATATCTCGAATGCACTAAAGGCTCTTGGAAAGACATGCTGAAACTCAGAACTTGTAAGAAAGATCTTAAGAGTTTTGCCAAAATCATGGGCATCAAAGAAAGATGCAATCTTGGAGGCAAAGGACCTCAATACACTACCCTTGGAAGAACTTCTTGGTTCACTTCTTAACCACGAGATGGGCTTGCAAGAAGATGAAGAACAAGCATCAAGAAGTGAAAGAAGAAGAGGAATGGCTCTGAAATCCAAGGTAAAAGAATCTGATGAGGAAGAAGAAGAAGAAGAAGAAGAAGAAGAAGAAGAAGAAGAAGAAGACAATGACGATGAAGAAATGGCTATGTATGCTAGAAGATTCAGAAGATTCATGAGAAAGAACAATCCTTGAAAAAAGAACAAAGATCAAAGCTCAAAGGAAGAGTTAAAAAGGGACTTCAAAAAGGATCAAAAGAAGGAATTGAAGAAGGAAAACTCAATCATTTGTTGCACGTGTAACAAGCCCGAGCATGTAAACCAAGACTGCCCTCTTGTCAAAAAGTACTCCAAGTTTTCCATAAAGAAGAAAGGAAAGGCAATAAAGGCCACTTGGAGCGACAGTGACGAAAGTAGCTCAGAAGACGATGAAGAAGCATGAGAACTGAAAAATTTGTGCTTGATGGCAAAAGAAGACGAATGCTCAAGTGATGGGGAAATGAGGTACTTGAAAATTACACCCTTTATGAATTACATGATGCTTTTGATGAATTGCATGATGAGTTTCAAAAGCTTCATGCTAAATATATTGCTTTAAAGAAAATTTCAAATGAACTTGGTGCGAAATTGAATTCTTTGAGTAAAGAGAAAATAGTTTTCGTTGATGAAAACTCAGTTTTAAAAAAAGAAGTTGAAATTTTTTCTTCCATTGCCTTTAAGCTTACAAATGGGAAAGAGAGCCTTGAGAAACTACTTGGATCTCAAAGACAATCTCTATCCATACATGGCTTGGGCTTCAACTATTCCACACCCAAAAAGTCTTCTAAAATTGTTGGTGTAAAATATGGCACCATAGTTGATAATACAGGCACTTATTGTGGCAGTTATGGACACATTGCACATACTTGCAAGTTGAGATTGACTAGATTGTTAAACCAAATTCGGTTAATATATAAACTTTTGAATTTTGATGATTTAACAAAATAGTTGAAATAATTAAATTGTGCATGTTCTACAACCCTCTAAGCACATTGAAGGGTGATCTAAGCATTTTGAATCAGGACCAATGCACGTTGATCATATATGAGATTTCTATAATTGACAGTATGCGCACAAAAGAACATACAATGCATATAGAACAAGTGCTATACACGTAGATGCATTATATCAGTAGGAAAAATGATCTAAATAGATGTTGTGTGCTTTGTATAAGGACCAATGCACTTAGTAAAGAAGAGATATCTACTAGTTTGATGACCACTCGATACTATGCACGCTGAACATTGGTCTATGCACATACATAGGTTCATTAGGCAAACTAAAAAGGACTCACGAGACAAGCCTGGTCGCGCTCTACATTAGTAATGTGTGCGTAACATCTTTGAAAAGACTATGCTACACATGTAGAAAAGCACTCAACGCACATAAATTAAGATGACATCCAACTGAGATGAAGCCAAATTCTATTGCAGTGTGCCATAATTTCAAATAAAAATATTCTCTGACATAAATTCAGATGATGTCAGAACAGCACAAATATCTACGCACATAGCAAGTCATGCTAAGCACGTAGATGAGGATGAGCTGGACTACCTAAAAAATTCAAGATGATCCTCAAGAATTAAAATTTGAATATTCTCTGACACTGTCACGTGCATGATCAAAGGTGTGATCTTTGAAGACACGACAACGCACGTAGAACTCAGTGCAGCGCACACAGTACTAAAGCTCTGCGCATACAAATAAAGAATCTAAGCACGTAGCTGCTACCTGAAATCAAGTTGTGTCTACTGGAATTGGTCCAATGCACGCAGAAGGAAGAACGTTGCACGTATAACTCTGATGAAATTATGAACTACACATAGTATCAGTGGTGCACACGTAGTATGGGCTGACGTCAGTAATTTCAGCATTTTGCAACTCTCTCATAAAAGCTACTTTGGGATTTACAATGGCTAGTTTTGGGAGAGCACCAATTAATAGACGTTCCTAGTCATGAGGTATTAAGAACAATTTTTTAGAGTTCGCATGCTTTGCTATTTTATTTCTTGACTGTCTCTCTCATTGTGTTCTTGAGTTCTTACTTGCCAACTGAGCTGTTAATTTGCTATTTGCTTACTGAGTTGGTGTAGGAATATTATTTTCATCTAAGAATACTTTTGTAATCAACCTTTGGTTGTAAAGTTTGAGGATGGAATAGGTTTGTTTTATTTGGCTCCTTGAAAAATAAATAAGTTTGGTTTTCTTGTTTTGGACAGTAAAAACAAGGTGTAGAAGGTTTTTTTGTGAGCTTGAAAAACAAGAGATTGTAAATGGTTTGCCTCCACCCAAAAGTGATGATGTTTACTGGATTCAAACTCTCTAGTGAGTTAGAGAAGTGGACGTATGTCAAGGAGGATCAAACCACTATAAATTCTGGTCTTTGATCTTTTATCTCTCACTCTCTTTTTATTTTAGCTCTGTGTAGTTGTATTTTGGATTTATATACTATTTTTTTTTCTAAAACTTCAAAAATATTTCAAAAAGGTTTTGACTTTAGCAAGAAATCCAATTCATTCCCTTCTTGGATTGCCATATTGGGATTACATTTGGTATCAGAGCTGATTGCTCAATATTTAAGGCTTAACCACCTTCAATATAAGATACAACATGGCATCCTTAGAAGATATGTCTAAATATGAAGGTTAGTCCATTAATAGAGCTCAATTTCTTAATGGCAGTGAATACGTTTACTGGAAGACGAGAATGATGGTATTCTTGAAATGTGAAGCTGAATAAGTGTGGGATGCAGTATAGACAGGTCCATACATTCCAAAGAAAACTGTGGATGGAGTCAAAATACTCAAACCAAAAGTAGAATGGGCAGACTATGATAAGAAAATGGTATGCTACATCAATAAAGCTATGCACATTCTGTTTTATGCACTTAGTGAGACTCAGTTTAACAAAGTCCAGCAGTGCTCCAATGCGTATGAAATCTGGACTTTGGAGATCACTTATGATGGTGCTTCACAAGTGAAGGAGAACAAAGTCTCACTACTGGTCTACAAGTATGAACTTTTCAAAATGAAGGAAGGTGAAGGCATTTAGGAAATATTCGATAGATTCAACGATATTTTGAATGGATCGAAGGCTCTTGGAAAGACATACTCAAATTCAAAACTTATGAGAAAGATCTTAATAGCTCTGCAAAAATCATAGGCATCAAAGAAAGATGCAATCTTGGAGGCAAAAGACCTCAATACACTACCCTTGGAAGAATTTCTTGGTTCACTCTTTACCTATGAGATGGGGTTGCAAAAAGACCAAGAACAAGCAATAAGAAGTAACAAAAGAAGAGGAATGGCTCTAAAATCCATGGTAGAAGAATCAGAGGATGAAGAAGAAGACAACGATGATGAAGAAATATCTATATGCGCCAGCAGATTCATGAGAATGAACAAACCCTAGAAAAGAAGCAAAGATCAAGGCTCTAAGGAAGAATCTAAAAAGGAATTCAAAAAGGATCATAAGAAAGACCTCAAGAAGGAAAGCTTAATCATTTGTTACAAGTGTAACAAGCCTGGGCATGTAAAGCAAGAATGCCCTTTGTCAAAAAGCTCTTTAAGTTTTCCAAAAGAAGAAAGGAAAGGTAATGAAGGCAACGTGGAGTGACATTGAGAAAAGAAGCTTAGACGAGGATGAAGAAGCAGAAGAGATGGAAAATATGTACTTGATGGCAAAATAAGGCGAATCCTCAAGTGATGAGGAGAATGAGATAAATGACAGTTATAACTTTGATGAGCTTCATGATGCTTTTGATGAGCTTCATGATGCTTTTGATGAATTACATGATGAATTTCAAAAACTTGGTGTCAAATATGTTGCTTTAAAGAAAATTTCAAATGATCTTGGTGTGAAAGTAAATGCTTTGAGTAAAGAAAAAATGGCTTTGATTGAAGAAAATTTGCTATCGAAGAAAGAGATTGAGAAATTCTCTTCTATTGCCTTTAAGCTCACAAAAGGGAAAGAGAAACTTGAGAAACTTCTTGGATCTCAAAGACAATCTCTATCCAAACGTGGCTTAGGCTACAACTATTTCACACCCAAAAAGTCTTCTAAAACTATTTTTGTAAAACAAGGCACTATGGTTAACAAAGCATGTACTTATTGTCATGGTTATGGACACATTGCACATACTTGCAAGTTGAGATTGACTAGAAATGTTGGGATCAAAAAGATTTAGGTTCCAAAAGGAACAATTGTTCCCAACTTAGTCAAGACTAACTTACAATGACCTAAAAAGATTTGGGTACTAATTTCAAAAGGTTGATATGTCTTTGTAGGTGTGCATCAGAGCAAAGCCAAGAAGAATATGCGATATCTTGATAGCGGTTGCTCTCATCATATGACTGGAGAAAAGGCTATGTTCTCACAAATTGCCCCTAGAGATGATGGATATGTAATATTTAGTGATAATGGTAAAGGTAAAATAGTAGGTGAAGGTAAGGTTGGTAAGTCTCCTAACCCAACTATCGATAATGCTCTTTATGTTGATCGATTGAAGCACAACTTACTAAGCATCAGTTAGTTTTGTGACATGAATTGCAAAGTTGTGTTTGAACCCACAAAATGCAGGATTTTTTATTCAAATGGTGATATTTTATTCACTAGTTTTAGACAAATAACATTTATGCTGTTGATTTGTTTGATTCTAAAGCCTTCATTGAAAAATGCCTAGTTGTTATGAACAATGATTCTTGGTTGTGGCATAAAAGATTAGGACATGCTAGTATGCAAATGATCTCAAAATTGAGCAAGCATGATTTAGTCAAAGGATTTTCAAAGCTCAAATATGAGAAATATCTAGTTTGTGATGCATGTGTCATAGGAAAGCATTCAAAGTCTTCATTTCATAGTAAAAACATAATTTTTACATCTAGACCATAAGAATTGTTGCATATGGATTTCTTTGGTCCCATGAGCTCCTTGAGTCTAGGTGGTAAAACATATTGTTTTGTTATTGTTGATGATTTTTCTAGATTTACTTGGGTATTCTTTCTTGCTCATAAGAATGAGGCATTTCATGCATTTGATTCATATAGTAAGAAGGTTCAAAATGAAAAAAAGATATGCTATTACTTCAATTAGAAATGATAGAGGAGGTGGGTTTACATTTGAGCCATTTGATACCTATTGTGAGGAGCATGGTATTAGTTATGAATTTTCTACTCCAAGGACCCCTTAACAGAATGGTGTTGTTGAAAGAAAGAATATGACTCTACAAGAAATGGATAGGACCATGCTTTATGAAAACAACCTCCCCAAGTACTTCATGATTTGTGGAAAGGTATGCAGCCTAACATCTCATATTTTCATGCATTTGGATGCAAATGTTATGTCCATAACAATGGAAAAGAAACCTTAGGAAAATTTGATTCTAAATCCAATGAAGGCATTTTCCTTGGATATTCATCTATTAGTAAAGCTTATAGAGTTTACAACAAAAGGGTTGACAAGGTTGAAGAATTCATTCATGTTGTTTTTTGATAAAACTAACAATTTTTTGCCAAGAATTGTTGATGATGATGATGCAAGCTTAGGTGTTGGTGAAAAGATCAAGGATCTCAAAATCGATGATAAGCAAGAAGAGACTTCCAAACCAAAACAAGATGACTTCAAGGATGAGAAAGCAAAGGAGTTTCCTAAATAGTGGAGATATGCCAAGTCACATTCCAAAGATCTCATTATTCGAGATGTATCAAAGGGAGTCACCACCATATCAGCTATGCAACATGCTACAAGTTTTGCATTCATTGCTCAATTAGTGCCAAAGAAAGCTAATGAAGCTCTAAAAGATGAGTACTAGATTTTATCCATGCAAGCTGAGCTAAATCAATTCAAAAAGAAATGAGGTATGGGAGTTAGTACCTAAACCAGATGGAGTAATGGTAATTAGAACAAAATGGGTATTCAAAAATAAGGAGAATGAGGAAGGCAAAGTAATCACAAACAAGTCAAGGATAGTGGCTCAAAGGTACTTACAAGAAGAAGACATAGATTATGAGGAATCTTTTGCACTAGTGGCAAGATTAGAAGCTATCAGGATTATATGTGCTTATGCCTGCTTCAAAGACTTCAAGTTGTTCCAGATGGATGTAAAAAGTGCTTTCTTGAATGGATACATTAAGGAAGAGGTATATGTGAAACAACCCCCTGGAGTTTTAGATCATCACCATCCAAACCATGTGTACAAGCTCAAAAAGGCTCTATATCGATTAAAGAAAGCTCATAGAGCTTGGTATGAAAGGTTGAGTCAATTCTTGTTAGATAATGGTTTTGTTAGAGGTAAAGTTGATAATATTCTCTTTACCTTGCATAAAAATGGTAATTTACTCTTAGTGCAGATTTATGTTGATGACATAATTTTTGGTGCTACTAATGAATTTTTGTGTGATGAGTTTTCAAAACTAATGCAAAAAGATTTTGAAATGAGCATGATGGGAGAGCTTAGCCACTTTCATGGATTGTAAATCAAACAGAAAAAAGTGGCATCTTCATCTATCAAAGCAAATATATCAGTGACATGTTAAAAAAATATGGGATGTAGAATGCTAAAACTGCTTCAACTATTATGAGTACTACAACCAAACTCACTAAAGATGAGAAAGGAAAATGAGTAGATAAAAAGCTTTATAGAGGTATGATTGGATCTCTCCTTTATCTCACTACTAGTAGACTAGACATTATGTTTAGTGTATGTCTATGTGCCCATTTTCAATCTAGTCCAAAAGAATCACACTTGAGTGCTGTAAAAAGAATTTTCAGATATCTGATTGGAACTAAGAATGTAGTCTTATGGTATCCTAGAAATGATTATTTTGATTTAGTTGGCTATAATGATGCTAATCATATAGGAAGCCAATTAGATAGAAAATGCACATTTGGTACTTGCCAATTCTTAGGCAATGCACTAGTGTCTTGATTCTCAAAGAAACAAAATTGTGTTGCACTCTCCACTGCTGAATTTGAATATGTAGTAGCTGATAGTTGTGTTGCTCAAATTTTGTGGATCAAGCAACAACTTTTGGACTTTGAAATTTTGTTTTCAAAGGTTCCAATTAAGTGTGACAACACTAGTGCTATCAATATTTCCAAAAACCCAATTCAGCATTCAAGGACAAAGCACATAGATATAAAACATCATTTTATCTGTGATCATGTTCTCAAGGGTGACATTGGACTTGAATTTTTTTCACAACTAATTAGCTTGCTGATATTTTAACAAAACCCCTTGATGAAAAGAATTTTGTGTCTATCTGTAGGAGAATTGGTATGTGATTTGAATGAATTTTGATTATTTGTGCTCAATTTATATTCATCTGCATTCACACATACATATATATTAAAATGATCCTTATGAAAAATGAGATCACTGAAGCTAGACGTACGAGATTCTAAGTGTCAGTTTATGCAAGTACATTGTGTGCATTGAAGATGGTATAACGCACATAGTTGGTGTTCTGATGTTCCTGAGTTTATCAGTTTTGGGTACTAAGTGCATTGAAGTAGTGCTATGTACGTAGATCATTATGTTCCTCTGTAGAAAAATTTTTGGATTCATGCTACACACGTTGGAAAGTGTGCTATGTACGTTGATGATTATGGTTATCTACTGGAAGTTGTCTGGAGTTGTACTATACGTGTACATGACATACTGTGTGCATTGTCGAGAATGGAATCAGTTTTGAAATTTCAAGGGTGATGGCTCTAAGTGCGTTGTACTGAGTACAATGTATGTAGGGAATGAGGTAGTAGCACTAGGTTCAGATGGTGCAAATTTACAGACGTAGAAGGTTGATGATAGAATAAATTTGCTTTGTTTGGTTGCTTGAAAAACAAAGAAGTTTGATTTTTTTTATTTTGGCTAGTAAAAACAAGGTGTAGAAGGTTTTCTTATGAGCCTAAAATACAAGAGATTGTATACAGTTTGCCTCCACCCGGAAGTGAGAAGATTAGTGGATTCAAACTCTCTAGTGAGTTAGAGGAGTGGATGTAGGTCAATGAGAACTGAACTATTATAAATATTGGACTTTGATCTTCCATCTCTCACTCTCTTTTTATTTCAATTCTATGTAGTTGTGTTTTGGATTTATATATTGTTTTGATTTGCAAAACCTCAAAAAGATTTCAAAAAGGTTTTAACTTTAGCGAAAAAAATCCAATTCACCCCCCTCTTAGATTGTCATATTACAATATTTAGGCTCATCCTATTTTTCAAATTCAGTATTTTTCTTCTTATAAAAGTGTGATTTTCCCTTTCTTCAAATTTGCTCTATCATAGAGATGGTCTTCTTTGATCCCATATTTGATTTGTTCGAAGATATAAGGATATATCAGTTTGCCTCTAATTGTACTCTATCCTCTTCTGATTCCTTAATTTCCTCAACGTCTCCTTCGGCTTCCTTCATCAGTGCATGGAAACGAGATCCAAATTTATTGTTTTCATCCTTATTATCACTCTTGGTGATAATCTTTCCATGGTTATTATCTCCTTTCCTAAAATTTTTCTTCCTACCATTCTGAGCATGTATCCATTTCCCAAAATTGCCCAACTTAATTTCCTCACGGCTTCTACCACCAAATCTCGGAGTTGGCATTTGCTCTTGATCATGATTTGAAGAAACAACATGTCAATTACCCAGTACTTGTGTTGCACTTGATTGAACTACCCCACTGGCACTTTTTGTCAACGGACATTTCTCACTAAGGTGACCAATTTTTCGACATTTATAACAAACAATGGGGATTCCTTCATATTCTACTCATTAATGTTGACTATCAATCAAAATAGTAAGGACAATGTGTTTAGCCATATCCAATTTGATTGCCATTCTAGCAAGTTGTCCATGTCCATTCAAAGAGGTGGTATAGTCAATTCTTATTACCTTACCTATGAAACTTCCAATGAACCAAAATGCACTTTTGTTGTAATATAGGATTGGTAATCCTGGAAGTCTAACCTAAGCCGCTAATACCGAAGGCGTAGCTTTTTTTTTGTAGAGAATGAATGAGACCATGGTTGAACCACAAGGTAGGTACCTCTCATCACCCAAGGTCCATCAAGCAATGCATGAACGTAATCCAATTCCATCTCAAATTCACTAAGAAATTTTTTTTTTCTAGATCCATTACGTGGATTCAGCTTCCACAAAAATTTGATCCCCGTTAACAAACCATTGTATCTAAGACCATCTGACAATAATCGCACCACCTATTGGAATTCATAACCAGTAATATGACATTCATAAGAACATAACGCAGCGGAAATAAAAAAAATTAACCTAGAATTACACCAAAGATCCTTGCACATCAACATATACGATTAGGGTTAGTGTTTCTACCTTAGATCCAAATCTCGAATGTATGGCCAAATGGAGTATTTATGTTGCTTTTAGTATTCAAGGTTGAATCTCCTTTTCTCACGTTGTTTTTGCGCGAACGTGTCTAAAGCTATCCACACAAGAAAACTCACTTGAATCAGTATAGTGTACTAGCACTTAGAATCTCTATTACATTTTCTCACAAATAATTTTTCTCTCTTTTATTTGTGACACTCACAAATTCAGCAAAGCCATGCCTTGATAGCAAGATATACTTCTTATTTTTAGACAAATGGAAAACCCTAATGGGTGCACTAGGGCTGAATTTCCCTTCCTTTTCCCACAAGAAAAGGACTCATAATTAGTCATAGACTCCTAATTTGTGCCAAATTTCCTAGTCATCTTTGCACTAGGCTTTATTTATTTTTCTTGTCACACAAAAATAAAGGTTCCTATAAAATAGAAAGTATGCCGAATTTTTTATTGGATTCATTAATGGTTATTGGGCTTTTTAATTATATGATACACTATCATTAAATAAATCACTCTTTTATTAATACACATGGGCCTCATAATAATGTGCCCAAAACATGTTTAACTTAAGAAGTAATTTATATTAAAAGCTCATTACATTAATGGGTAATATCTTATATTATATTTAAGACATAAACTATTGAAACCCTGAATTATTAATGATCAATCAAATTAATAATTCAATTACCAAAAAGAGAATATTTGTATGTCAATCCAATTCATTCTAGTGTGTAACTCAATAGGCTCACTCGAAATTGGCAAATAGGCATTGTCCCAAAACTTGAGCCCATTATCCATAAGCAGTATCTAGTAATACATTATAGTAACCCAAAATTGAGTGGAGTCGGTGATTCGAGTTAACCTTTCACAATTTGATATTTAGTCATTTTGTCTCACGATATCTGAATTAAGCATAAGACATGTTAACATGTCAACCTTATATTGCTTAATATTTCTCTTGATCCCAAGTAGATCGATATAACAAATGACATTAATAACCCTTTTATCAATTCATTTGAATATGCATACATTCCATCAATCTTACTCATCAAGTGGCCTAGAGATATCACTTTTCATAAGAGGAACAAATTCATCACTCTCACTGTCACTCCTCTACAAGATTCATGATATATCCAATCATAGCTTTTATTGTCATCCTGTTACGGATGACATTGGACTAAGTTAAAACATGTGATTCCTCATGTAGGAGTTGAAAATGAGTTTCAGTTAGAGGACTCAAATATCACCACTGCATGAAAACGACTTCTGACATCAATCTATGAAGTGCTTTCATAGCGGGCCATTCCAATACATGTTATATAACATGTATCTATGTTCTAAGTGATATCTCATATCCATAATCAGTAAAACGTGATTATCCACTTAGCAACATACTAACCTTAATTCATTATCATTCCCATGATAACAATTAATTAGAGACATTTAGAATAGTATTCTTTTTATCTTATGGTTTTATTATCAATTCATACTTGATGACATAAGGAAGAATAAACTATTCATGAAAAATTTCATCTTTATAAAACATATTATTTCATATATATGAAATGAAATGCCTCTTTATTAAATAATAAATCGAATGACAATATACATGAATGATTGGACTAGGGCACAAAACTAACACCACCACTGTTTGTTTGATAGTTTTGTTTAGCACCTCTCTGATTTTCTCCAAGAACCAGACTGATGGAATCGACTCTCTTCCGTCTCTAGAACCACATCCTCTTCAAAAATCTTAATGTCTACATTCTAATGTAAATCAACATGAGTTTCTTCCCTAAAAGTATCCATCAACTTATCCCTAAACGACATCTTGTCAATGAATTCATTCGCCTCTGTCTCCATGTCTTGATTTTCATTGTCCACTCCCTTGCCTTTCTTCTCACTCCTAGGATAGGGAGGTTAGGCAGATCACCTTTAACAAGATGCAAATTCAGCAGCCAAGTACTTCTGGTGGATATTTTTTAATAGAACATAGGGTTACAACGAAACGATTCCACTCTAGTTTTCTGCCTTGTTTATTACTAATGCCTTGCCTAATAATCCCAACCTTGTTTATTTTTATAATATTAACATATGGTATGTAATAAATACACCTGCAATGCGTGTGATGAATTAACTTGTATACACAAAAATTGGCTTGCTTTTCCAATTTACAGGCATATGAGTATGCAATTTTTATTTAGAGAAATTGACATATTGCAGAAAATAAAAATCGATCATAATGGAATATTTGTAGTTGATTTTCTTCCAAAACATAATAGATCTTATCAGAAAAAAATAGAAAATGCTAAACAACAAATAGACATAAACAAAGAAAAAAAATCAGAAAATCAACAAATCTGCAAACAACATAACAACAATAGATTTCAAAGCTTACAATAGGAGATTTAATATCAATGATTCGTGTTAGACCTTAATCTACATAATATTCTTGCTATTCAAGCAAATTTTCCACAAATCAAAACGATCGAAAACATACACCCATATCAAATCAAACAAATAAATAAATAAACAAAACATGAAAGGTACTAACTTTTGGATTTATTTTATATACATTGTTGCTGAAACTTAGTAAAATTATACATTGTCAACATTAAACAAAAAACTTTTTTTTATAGAAATTAAGACATAAAAAGTAAAATACATGCACAAAAAAACATCATATATTATATTTCTTTCTAGTTTTTGAGTTGCAAGATAATATAGATGTCCACTTACTCAAGCAATACTAAATTGGTTTCCAAAAGGTTTCCACTCAATTCTCATCTAGTTTTTGTTCTATATGTATCTAAAACAAAAACAAACTAGATGTACACAAAGAAGAGATGTCTACATGAAGTTTGTATATGTCTTCAATTAGTTTTCAATTGGTTTTGGTAAGTTCTCAAATAGCTGCCAATCAATTTTCAACCGTTTTTGAACAAATTTACAGTTTCATTCTCGTTTCCATTGTGTTTTGGAAGTTTTTCTTTCATTTCTAACAAATCACATAAAAAACTAGAATGGGCGTACACAAGAATAGAACTATATATCTTAAGTTTACATATGGCTCAATCAATTTTGAATTTGTTTGTGCTTTTAACATATCATCCACATCACTAAACATGATTAAAAATTGATTAGTATATATTATGTTTACATCCTATTTCTATCTAGTATTTAATAAGTTTGCATTTTCACAATATCTCATACAAAAATATATTAAAAAAAACAAACAAGAAAATTGTCTAACACATGATTTTATCTAGTTTACATCTGTTTTTTGTTTTAATCTAGTTTTTAATAAGTTCGCATTTTCACAATATCTCATACAAAGACCGTATTGGAAGAAAACAAACAAGAAAATTGTCTATCACATGATTTTATCCAGTTTTCATTCAGTGTTCGTTGTTAGCCATTCTTACTTTTTTGGATCACGTGCATGGATAGTGTACAAATACTGACTATCATAATGGAGAAATCACTTCTAAATACATTTATATTTGAAAATACTCTGAGAATACTATTGGACTTGGGAAGCCTCAAGAGAACTAGATTGCGCATGGGTCTAGTGAAAGAGCATACAATTGAGTTTGACACTACATCTTTACCCAAAACCTTCAGGCAATGAGTTATAAATCCACACCACTTATAAATCTTTCATATACACTATAACTCACAACTCTCCAATGTGAGACAATAACTATTCACACTTGCATATCTAATAATCTCCCCCTCAAATGCGAATCTCACATGGGGCTCAGACATGCTCCCCCTACAATGAAAACCATTCCAAGTATTGCAGAATTTTCTTGGGTCTCCTTGAGTACTAATGTGGAAGTTTAACCCAAGAACTTTGTTTCATGACTTCACTCATCTACGAACTGGCCCCACTCACACTAGATAAGGGCTTTAATAGTCAGCACAACTCTTAACCATGCTCGGGCTTGGGTGCTCAGGTCCAGTCATTACCATAGTGTCACCAAGAGCTTCTTCCATTACTCCACCCTTTCGTTTACTAGTTTCTTTTAACTGCTCATATAGTAGATTGGGGTTACACCAGTCAATACAACTCTTCACCACATTACCACGCTCATCCTAAACCACCATCGCACCATACTCGTCTTTGTCCATGTCCCAGCCAAACCGTCGACTTTGATGCTACTTGTTGGACCCAGGAAGCCTCGAAAGAACCACATCGTGCCTAGGCCAAGTGAAGGAGCACACAAGTGGGCCTAGCACCACATCTTTACCTAAAACATTAAGGCAATTGGTTATGGGTCAATATCACTTATATATCCTTCACACACAACACAACTCACAACTCTCCAATGTTGGACAATTACCATTTACACTTGCATATCTAACAAATACAACTTAGAGTATATAGAAAAATATAACGACGTACGGGTAAAATATCTAATGATTCACCGAGACTCCAAGTCTTGAATACATGCATACTGATCAGGATGATCTAGTCAAACAATATCATTTAGAACAATTGTGTGACAACTTATTGGACACATAGCAACACTTATGCACATTTCAAATCAACATATAGGTCAAAAGTTTAAACGAACATGAATGCTAGCATAAACGAACTTGAAGGCTCGACCCAATTCGCAAGAACCTGATTATTATTAGTTAAAGTTGAAAGTTAGCCAAGTTAGGAGATTAACAACCATAACATTCAAAACTAATACAATTGAAAATGGTTAACAATTATAATACTAAAAATATTACTTGCGAGGATATCATAGTCAGATAAATGAACAAGCTGAAATCTGAAGCATAAAAGCGTAAACCTTCCAAATTTTTTCAAGCATAAAGTTACTACACTAACTAGTCCAAAACATAGGACAATATTGTGAACAAATGGCACTCATATCAGGGGAAGTGGTACACTGCTCGGAGTTGATCAAAAAGAAGCTCCTCAACACCTAAGGAAACCACAAAAGATTGAATGAACAAAACGTAGTGAGGTTAGATGCACTAGAGTACTCAAAGACTATCTCGAATGTGAAAACAATTATATAAGTTAAAAGAGATACTATCAGTATACATACAAGCACTTTCGATATCACTTGTCATTACACTTCACTAACGTTGATTTGCGGCTTGTTACATCCCAAGTTCGGAGACCTATGAGACTATCCCACTGAAAGCTAGATGTAGCCTAATCTACGGAGTGCATGAATGAGAAAACACACCATACAGACTGTCACCTATTCTAATAGTTGAGATCAAACTGCTTCAAAGACATCAATAGTCATTCCATTACCCTGAGAACTAGGCTCCCAAAGCCAAGTAGTTCATATCCAATAGTGGATTTCATTACCACGTTATTTAGGGATGTATCCCTTATCTTAGGTTTCACTTGTAAGTCATCTTATACTTTTGGATTCATCACATATTTAAGTGATAGAGGGTTGCAAACGTAAATGTACTTTCAAACTCTTTTTGAAACACTTTAAGTGATGGAGGGATCACGTCAATCTTGATTTTGGACTTCTCGAACCGAATCTTAGGATATCGGTTATTATGCGAGCACTATATAAGAAAGGACAATCATAATATAATTTATTAGGACTGACGGACAATCACAGTATAATAGAATAGGTCTGACACAGGACTATGGCGCACAGACAACATATGCACATCACACGCAGTCAAACAACGTATCGGTAACAAGAAAATGAAGTGCACACAAATTCTTCGCTTATCTTGGCAGCAAAGCATGTACCACCTAGCAAACTTAGTGGCCTAATCTCTTAACCGAAGCATGCTGAATTGCTGCCGATTGTGTATAAACGTGTGGATCAATCAATAATACATATGGGTTCCAAACCAAAAGGTCACTCTTAATTGCTAGTAGCTGCAAGATCATAATAAAAAAATGACTCATCCTTAATAAAGAAAGACAATAGACCCTGGATAAAAAGACAACTAATAAATGATACATGGCGCCGCCCAGTGGGGACCCACCACTATCAGTAACATCTCCACTTCTGCAATTAGTGGCAACAACTCTATGGTCTCGACGTAGCTCCTACCGTCGTGGGTTCGATAGATGATATTGACGTATTTTGCTCCCAGCTGCTATACACTAGCTCATCACTTAAAAAGGCATGTCATTGCATCATCTTGGCCTTGGATACTTGCATTTATTCACTTGACGGAAAAATGTTTTGATTTTCTCTATCTTTTAGTCAGTGAAACCTTAATTATCACATAGTCGGACTACTTCACTGAGCAGCTAGTTTTATGAAAATTTCAACATTAATCAAAAAATAAAGAAAAATAAGTTGTTGATAAATTATTTTATTTGCTCCTACCAAAAATCGAATCCATAATCTCTTAATGCTGAAGTTGATTTCAGTACTAATGAACTATAAAATTTTCGGTAAGAAAAATCAAATTGACTAATTGTTTACTAATACGTGCAAATGGTCTTGTTAAATTGATAAGCTCACAATAGAGTATTATTTCATTCTTCCTCAAAAAATATTGATCCATTTTAACATACACCACAACTAGTTAATAACATATAACCAACAGCAGGCTTATGCTATATGTACAAATTCAGAACAACATTAATTTACGAAAGATAGAGAATAATAATATTAATGTGCACAAGTTTGGAGATTCTATGTAATATAATCCGTTCTGCATCAAATAATAATTCTGCAACTATAAATTGGTACTTTGTAAAGCTGGCGTTTCAAAGTCAGATGCGGTGGTCGGGTTTCTCACTTGCATTACGAGTGTATGGGTCTTTGCCACCAATATAAACCAGTTAGTATAATTTATTAAATAATTTTGATAAACAGACATAGAATAAACAAGAAAAGTGTGATTCAGTTAATTTTTTAATAAATATCTAATTGAATTTATTTCTCTAGTTTTTTTTTAGATTTTAGTTAATTTCAGTTAATCACTAAAGGTTGAAAAATTCCGTAAAAGTTTACAAACGTTTAAACAGTTCAATTCATTCCCTTCTTGAATTGTCAATTTAGGACAATCAAAAAATGTCATCAATTTATTATTAAGAAATTTGAGTATTTACAAAAATAACTAAACTGTAATGTTAAATATTTCTCACAAAGTTGAACAAATTTTCAAGATTTTTTTGTCATAAGAAAATTTCTCAATAATAACATCTAAAAGTAATATTTTCTAAATATCAAAATTATGTTATTTGTCAGCTTACAACAAAGGAATTAATTATATTAAATTTTGAATCACGATGATAATATATTAGTTTTTAAATTGTTCTATGTTTCAAAAAAAATTTAATTCTCAATTGCAATAAAAAAATATACATTTTCATTTCTACGGCGAAGTGTAATTTATTGGATCATTTGAATACAAACAAAATAAGTGCAGTTTATAAAAAAAATATATACTAAGTTTGTTTGTTAATTATCAAATTCATTTGCAGTTTATTTTTAAGTGCTTAAAAACCAAAAAAGAAAAAAAAAAAGAGCGATCTTCAACAACTTGAAATGAACAAAAAATAAAATAGGTTCTTTAACCGCAGTCTCTATTTAAAATTAAAATTAAATAGTTTCTTTGAAGTTTTTGAATAGATCCGTGAATCACATCCCTTGTTTTAAGATCACAATTCCATTTAAAATGTTGGATTTAAAAAATGATGATAAAATTTCAAAATATAATTGTAAAATAGTGAAAGTATACTTACAAAAATAATTAAAGTTGCTACTTCTTCATGTAATATCCATGCTAAACGCTGATTTGCTATATTTGATATTCACTAATTCCCATAATCTGATTAGACATGTAAAAAGTAAAAAGTGTTGATTTTCGAATTGTTAAAAAAAAAATGATTAGACTGCGGGAAAGATATTTATGATACCTAGATCATAGTATTGTAATATATATATATATATATATATAATTGAAATTACCATTCTAGCTTGGCTTTCTAAAACTAAATTTTAAGCACCGCCGCCACTTCTTGCAATCAACTATGGACTAGTTTGGAGAAAATTTAATCTACGGTCACCTAATTTTTAAAATATTTCAGCAAGGTCACTTAAGTCCTTTTCATCACTAAATGGTCACCCAATTTTAGATTCTTTTTACCAAAGGTCACTATGACCATTTTCTTCTTTTTTTGGGCCCAAGAAGGCCACGTGACGTGGCATGTCATAAAAAATGCCACGTGACTGACATGTGTGTAAAACCTAACCTGAACAGTTTCTCAATTGATCTCGTAAAAACTAGAGGTTTGGTTTGCTTGTTTAGTCCATAAAACAAAGAGTAATGGTTTACTTATTGGGCCCATAAAAATAAGTAGTGTAATAGTTTCCCTTCACCCGTAAGAGAGGAGATAGTGGATTGAAATTATTGAGAAGATTCTCAAGGAGTTGACGTAGGTCAAGGAGAATCGAACCATTATAAATCGAATTTGTTTTCTCCCCCTTAGCTCATTTACTTTTCTTTATATTTGCTTTATTTTGTTTGTGAATTGGTATTTTATTGCTTCCGTATTTACACTTTGGTGTAACTTGCAAAAGTTTTTAACAAAGTTTTTTAATATCTAAAACTCCAATTCACCCCCCTTTTTTAGTGTCATTCTGGGACCAACAATTGGCATCAGAGCTCATGCTCTTGATAATATTTTCGACTTAACATCCAAGGAGTTAAAGATTGCAAAAATGGCACTCATGAGAAATATTTCTAAATATGAAGAATTAGCTATTAATCGTGCTTCTTTCTTTGATGGCAGTGATTATACTTATTGGAAAACAAGGATGATGGTGTTCCTTAAATCAGAAAGCATGTGTATATAGGAAGTTGTTGAAGGTGTCATTGATGCCAACAAAATTGGTGGAAGGAAGAAAAGTGGAGAAGTCAAGAGAAGAATGGAATGACAATGACAAGAGGCTTATCACCTACAATCACAAGGCAATGCATATTCTCTATTGTTCCTCGACCAAATCTCATTTCAAAAAAATCCAACAATGTGAAACGGCCCAAGAGATTTGGGAAACCTTGGATATTGCATATGAAGGAACTAGCCAAGTTAAGGAGAGCAAAATATCCCCTCTTATTCATAAGTATGAGTTGTTCAAAATGGAGGAAGAAGACACCATTCAAGAGATGTTTGATCACTTCAATGATACAATCAATGTTCTTAAAGCACTTGGAAAATCCTACACTCACTCGGAGCTTATGAGACAAGTCTTGAGATCTCTAGCAAAGTCTTGGGCTCCCATAAAGAATGATATTCAAGAAGCCAAATGTAATATCTCGCCCGTTTTGACTTAGTTCTCTGTAGCTTTCCGTTCAAATTCATTAAACTTGCATGTTCGGGACGATGTTTGGGTGTTAGAAATGTTTCTTTGATGTTTGATGATGGATGATGATGACTAGGGGTGGATTAAGGTTGTTGATTTTGTGGAAATGCGATTGGAGTTAATGAAATGAAGAGAAGTAGTAAATTATTGAAGTCCCAGCACCTGAAACGCGCGTTACAAGCTAAAACGCGCGTCTTAGAAACTGGCAGTTCGACATGTCCGCTGGAGGCCATTGTTCACGAAAATTTTATGTCATCTGCCATGAAGCGCCCGTCTATCCTCCTGAAACGCGCGTCTCATGTCTGAAACGCACATTTCGTCTTTTAAAATAGCCTTAAAACGCAGCGTTTCGGCTACAACGTCTTCAACAACCCCGACCCCCTACATTCTTCTTCACTTCCCTCATATTTCTTCACTCCAAAACTGTCCCAAATCCATCTCCCATTGCTTCCATCCGTCCTCCTTGCATTCTTGAGTGAGGTCAGCCAGCCACCAGTAATGCGTGATTGGACAATTTAGCTTGGATATCCTGGTGAATGGGATGACAGCTTCAAACACATAGGCTGTGTCTTCTAAACCCATATTTTTTTTGTTTTGTCTGGACTTTTGCATATAATCTAGAATAATTAAAGGATCAGAAATTCTAAAATTTGACTTATGTGAAATATCTGTTATGGAAGATCTGTATGAAATGTGTTATATTTCACTGTATTGAATAATTTTTTGAATTATAATTTAAAATAATTCATTTGGGAATATATATATATATATATATATATATATTGTCGACACCAAAACCCGGAGCGGCGATCGGCGATCAAATGAAAATAGGTTTCGAAAACAGGAGTGACCATCAATCTTTTTTAAGGTGTGATTGGTCACCTTATAAAATTCTGGTCATCGTTCATATAGGGTTCGAGAGTATAGTTACTTGCAAGGAAGAAACTAATTTCACCCCTACGACGCCCGTTCAAAGAACGTAACCTCTAAATATGTGTTATTTGATCGGAATTTTTATTGAATTGTGTTTATTAATGGGCATGGGGGGTTTTTGGAAAATGGAGTTGAACTTGGGGTGATATCCCAAGCGCCTATGTACCTGCGTTTTTATACGGGATCAAAGCATACGTAGTTCGACCCAATGGTAGGGGAAAGAACCAAATAAATTACTTGGATGAGTTTAGATCATGTTGAGATCCTTTGCAATTTGTGAAAAACACATTTTTTTGAAATTTGTACAATTTCACTCATCATGATTTAAAACCCTCTTTGTAAAATATCTTATCTAATGAGTGGCAAAGGGATGTTTCTATTTTGTATTTTATTATTTTTATTATATTCAATTTGTCCAACCAACTGGAGAAACCAAATTTTGTTATGATCTAACCAACCAACTAGTAGGATTAAAATATTTATTTCGTATTTCAAAATTTCCAACAAACTATGAAATTTGATAATTATTTAAACAAGCCTTCCAACCATCTGGTAGGACTTAATATATTTATATGTATGCATATATCTACATAATTATACCTATTTTATATTTTTTTTACTTATTTTTAGATTTTTATAACCAACTAGAGAAAAATTAAAAGTAGCCTTCCAACCAACTGGTAAGGCTTTTGATAAAAATTTCTTCGTTCAATATTATTATTATTTATTTTTATTATTTTTTGATTACTATTATCGGTGTAAAATCCGTAGTTAACCAAACAAGTCTTCCAACAAACTGGTAAGACTTTATTCTTTGCGATTATGTACATTTTAGTATATTATAATGATAAAAGATTTTCCAACCAACTGGAGAAACCCCGACTATTATTGATGATTAATGGTTTAATTTTATTAGAATTTTGTTAAACTTGATAATTATATATGTAGTGGATAAAAATAAATTCCAAATAACTTAATGGACAATTGGTATCACGACCCATTCCTGGGACCATGACCGGCGTGCGAGGTGAACCGTCTATGGGAGCCCAGCTCATCCCGCACAAGCCTCAGAGAACAGAACATTTATCTAATAATCATATTTTAAAAAATATGAAAAACAAATAAAGGTTTAATCTTTATGTATTAAAAATAGAACATATGTAATATAAATTGCGGAAATAATTTCAAGTTAAAACATTTGAAATGTCAGAAACAATAATAGAAACAAAAACAAATCCCACATGTGGAGCATCTAACAAATTATACAAACAGGGCCCGAACAAAAGGGCACTAATTAAAACTGCTAAAATGCCTCACCAAGTACTGAATGTTGAAAAACCTCAATCAACAAAAATCACCTGCAAATAAGAATACAGGAGAAAACACAAGAAGAAAGGGGTAAGATCCCTTAGTGAGGAAACGACATTTCAGAGCGGCTTTAGACCTCACAAAAACCGTTTGAAAACGTTTAAAAATACCGCATGCAGATATAAATATATACACGTATACATGCTAGATACCAAATAGTAGTTTCGAAATTCATTTTGAAATTCTTCACAACCACAGCAATAGCAGGGATAAATATGTACAACAATATTTATTTGAAGACGTAATTAATAAAACGTGCAAA
>CAODLS011630544.1:0-25706 GCA_948243855.1 Flueggea neowawraea
GAAACGGTGCATTTTGATCTATAGCTCTTAAAACGGCCGAAACCAACGTTTTCCGTCATTTTTTCACTCACAATCTCTCCAAATCACTCTGAAACACTCTCATCTTGGTTCCCCAACATTCCTAATCCATTTCTGAGGTAACATCAACATCCTTTCTTAATTTATAACTCATTTTCATGCATTGATTCATGAAAATGCATTTTGTCCGAATTTGAAATGGGTTTCAATTTTTGGATGATTTGTCATGAATGGATGTTAGAGGATATTAGAATATGTTAGAGGGGACTTGTATGAACTTGATTCAAGCTTTGAATTGAATGATTTGATGAGTTTTTTGTGAACCTAGGGTTTGGTTCGGGTTTTGATGATTTGATCCTGAATGGGTGTTTTTCTATTGAATCTGAGGTTAGATTCGTGTTTAGGAAGTCGATTAGAGTCGGAATACATGATTGGTTTGGAGATTCATCGGTTGAATCGGAAGTTCGGTATTTTGAGAATAAAACTAGGGTTTTGTCTAGTTTTGTAAATTCTGAAAAGTTTTAGCTTAGATTTGTAAATTTTGAACTTTGGAATGTAGATTTGAATTTTGAAAGGTTGAGGTATAGAATTGTAATTTTGGAATACTTGGGATATTTTGTAATTTTGATTAATTAGGCTAATTCACAATTTCTGAGAGTTCGGGCTAGAATTTGAGGATTCTGACTTATGGATGGTTAGTCGGTAACCCCAGCAGTCTTTGGGACTATTTTGTAATTTGTTGAGTCTCGAGGACTAAAACGTGATTTTACACTGGTCGGGGACTAAACTGTAATTTTACATATATGGTATATTTTGTGTCAAGAATGATTGATTCACTCTCGACGTATATTTTCAGTGACTATGAGGGTCAGCATCTGCATTTGCATCCATGGATCGGTACCACCACAGTACCACATATTGATATTTGCTATGTTTGTATATGTATAACTCAGTGTGCCTACCAGTAGGAGCAGCCACCCGCAAGCGATATTTGACTGGATCCACGGTTTTGGATACCATGTTAGTGAAATAGCAGCTTCAGACACATAGGTTGTGTCTTCAAAATTGAGTATGTTATTTTTTGTATGTCTGGCTATGACATAAATTTGACTAATAAGTATTGGTTAATTGATAATCTGGATATGTGATTATTATTAACCAACGTTTTGATATGGAAAATAAAGTATATATTGGTATATATATACAAGAGTATTTTGTAAATGATGGAATAAAGGAAAAGATGATGCATGATTTTATGTGGAATACTATGTTTATAACACTTTGACATGGGATACCTAGCTACGGGGTATGTAGCCTTTGGTATACCAATGCTTTGTTATGGCCCTAGTCACCAGGGATTGGGGTAACTGTGTATCCAGACCAAATATACGCGTTTATTGAGCAGTCAGGTGGCGGAGTCCACACTGCTATATGGATATGGAAATATTTCATGGTCCTGTATTATGAATGCACAAGTATATATATATTGTCTAAATGCATGTGAATGTTCTGGATGCGAACGTCTGAGTAAACGAAATTTGAAAAATATACTATGTATATAGTGTGTATACTATATGGTATATATATATACGGGTTGAATATTTGAAAGGTGGTTTTCAAACCAGTCTTTGTGAGGCACGTATGAGGCGGTCTGACATGATGTTTCCTCACTAGGAAATTTTAAACCTTTTCCTTCTGTTGTCCATGTTATACCTTTGTTCGTAGGTGACATCTTTTAGACGCTCAGCATCTGATATGTACCTCGGACCTAGTGAGGCGCTTTTGACTATAGTGAGTGCCCTCGTTCGGACTCTACTTCGTTCTGTCATAGGGTTCCACATCGGGCTACTATTGGGATACTGACTTCATTTTTGTATTTTGGGGTTTATTTTGATAAATTTACCTTTACTGATATTTTGATATATTGTATATGTGTGTATATATATATATATATATATATATATATTGGTATTTATATATATATATATATATATGATTTTATTTCATTTATAAATGTTTTATAAATGTTTTAAATAAAATATTTGGATAAGTCGAGTAGTATGTCTGATCACAGAGGCTTGTGCAGGATAGATCGGGTTTCCACAGACGGTCTGCCTCATACGACGGTCATGGGCCCGACTATGGGTCGTGACAAAAGTGGTATCGGAGGAGTAGATTTTGTATAATTCATATAGTTGGGGTCGGTGTGGAGCATAGGTATCTTTGATCGAGTCAGTCCAATTGCTTCTATAGACCCATTTGATATCTATCTGGTAATGTGGCGATCATGTATCATGCTGACATTTGCATATATGTTTTGTTTATCTGCATCTGTAGATATGACACGTGCTCATGGTAGAGGTCGACGTAGACCTAGACGAGTGTTTGTTGAGCCTGTTGCTTAGTCTGCTTTGGATTCGCATGATTCCCATAGCTCATTACCACTCAGATGGAGATGTTTGAGCGCATGACTAGAGTTCTTGAGCACTTAGAGAGAGCTTAGCTGGGACAGGAAGCAATGGATCAGCAAGCAGTAAACCAGCCAATTCCATTTGTTGGGGCACCTATAGTTCTGCCAGTAGTGCCACAAGTCCAGCCGCCTCAGCCAGAGGAGGCCGCAGTTGATGCTCAAATGGTTGCACCTATTACACCATGGGCAAATAAGGATGATATATTGGACAAGTTCATAAAACTTCAGCCTTCTAGATTCTCTGGTGTGATGGGGGAGGATCTGTATGATTTCTTCCTAGAGGTGGAGCATTGTTTTAAGGCTCAGGGCATTATCAATGATGCCAGTAGTGTTAGGCTGGAAGCATTTCTTTTGAGTGGCCGCGCAACGAGATAGTGGAGGAGCTTTAAGGCTCGAGAGTGTTTTAGTTGGGCCAGATTTAAGGAGGAGCTCATTGCTTCTGTCCTTCGTTAGAGTATTCTTGACAAGAAGGCAAATGAGTTCACTAATTTCTGTCAGGGACCGAGCATGTCGGTGATGAAATATGAGGAAAAGTTCAAGGACTTGAGTAGGTACGCGTCTCCCTAGTGTCAAGGAGATAAGGCGTTGTCTAGGAAGTTTTTGGATGGGTTACAACCCATTATTAACAGGGTGATAACGACATTGAGTTTGACCACTGTGAGGCAGATAACAGAGGCTACCAAAAGGATGGAATATATGGATGAGAGACATCTTAGAGAGCCCAAGAGGGCCAATACAAAGAGGGTATTGTGAGGCCATTAAGGTCGTGATCAGGGATCTCAGTCGGAACAGGGACACCGACATCCATTCAGAGGACACAGATCTCAGAGCACTCAGAGCCACAGTGTGGAACAACCAGTTGGGCAGAGTGGGGGACAAATCTCTAGGAGTACGATCCGATCTTGTGTGATATGCAAGAAGAGGCACACAGGAGTATGTCACAGAGCTACATGCAACTGTTTCCATTGTAAGCAACTGGGTCACAAGGTAGTATGAGACACAAATCTGAATCCTTTGAAAAATTCAAGGAATTCAAAATGAAGTACAAAACCAACTTGGCAAGATATCAAAGCACTTTGATATGATCATGGTGGAGAATATTTAAGTCAAGAGTTTGATGATCATCTTAAAGAGTGTGGGATTGTCTCACAACTTACTCCTCCCGGAATACCCCAATGGAATGGTGTGTCTGAAAGGAGAAATCGAACTCTATTAGATATGGTTCGATCTATGATGAGTCAAACGGATCTTCCAATCTTGTTTTGGGGTTATGCCTTAGAAACTGTTGCATTAATACTTAACTGAATTCCATCTAAAGTGGTTAAAAAGACACCATATGAGATATGAAATAGGAAGAAGCCCATAATGTCTTTTCTAAATATTTGGATCCGAAGCTTTTGTGAAACGATAAGTTTCAGAAAAGTTAGCTCCCAAATCCGATAAATGCGTATTTGTAGGGTATTCAAATGAAACAAGAGGATACTACTTCTATAATCGTTCTAAGAACAAAGTGTTTGTTGCTCGAATCATAATCTTTTTAGAAGAATAATTTATTTCCAAAGGAAATAGTGGGAGTAAAGTACTCCTAGAGGAAATAAGAGAACCACAAATAACCACTGAAGATGGAACAGAGATTCAAGATGACTCACAAAGAGTGTGGAGTCTGAATCTATAATACAAGGCCCAAGAAGGTCTGGTAGGATTCATCACGAGCCTGAGAGATATAGATTTCTCATAACTGACGATAAGGGAATTGTTCTTGTAGACCATAACGAGCCTACAACCTACCAAGAGGCAATTGTAGATCCAAATTCTGCAAGATGGTTTGAAGCCATGGACTCATAAATGCAATTTGTGTGTGACAACCAAGTTTGGAACTTGGTGGATCCACCAGATGGAGCCAAGGTCATTGATTGTAAGTGGATTTATAAAATAAAAGTCGATGGGATCTTCAAAGTAAGACTTGTTGCAAAAGGTTTCAAACAAACTCATCGTATTGACTATGGAAAAACCTTTTCACAAGTAGTCATGCTCAAATCCATTAGAATTCTTCTTGCCATAGTAGCATATTATGACTATGAGATATGACAAATGAATGTCAAAACAGCTTTCCTAAATGAAAATCTCCTTGAGGATATGTACATGACACAACCCGAGGGTTTTGTCGATCCTAAGAATTCTAAAAGGGTATGCAAGTTTTAAAAATCCATTTATAGATTAAGCAAGCATCCCAAAGTTGGAATCTTCATTTTGATAAAGTAATCAAATAGTTTGGATTCATCAAGAACGAAGATTAGTCTTGGGTATACAAGAAGGTTAGTGGGAGAGCAATAGTATTCTTAGTATTGTATGTTGATGACATCTTGATCATTGAAAATGATATTCCAACCTTCCAGAGTGTCAAGAATTTGTTTGGAAAGTGTTTCGCAATGAAAGAATTAGGTAAAGCCTCTCGTATCTTAGGGATACAAATCTATAGAGATAGATCTAAGAGGCTTATTGGACTAAGTCAAAGTCTGTACATTGAAAAAGGTGCTAAAGAGGTTTAGGATGTTGAATTCTAAGAAATGAATGATTCCCATGGTTCTTGAAAAACCATTAAGCAAGACTGGTTGTCCTACAACATGACAAGCCAGAGATTACATGAGTAGAATTCCATATGCTTCTGCAATTGGATCTATCATATTTGTCATGCTTTGTACACGCCCTGATGCCGCATATGCTCTAAGCATGACTAGTAGATTCCAGTCTAATCCAGGTGAAAGTCACTAGACCGCAGTAAAAAAATATCCTTAAGTACTTGAGAAGAACTAAGGATGTTTTCTTAGTCTACAGAGGACAAAAAGACGAACTAGCCCTAAGTGGTTACACTGATGCGAGTTTTCAATCAGACCATGATGATTTTAAATTGCAATATGGTTATGTGTTTTGTTTGAATGGAGGTGTAGTCAGTTGGAGAAGCTCCAAGCAAGACACCTTGGCCGATTCTACTACAAAGTCTGAGTACATAGCTGCATCAGACGCAACAAAGGAAGCTGTTTGGATCAAGAAGTTCATTACTGGTTTGGATGTCATCCCAAGCATCGCAAATCCAGTAGACTTATTTTGTGATAGCAATGGGGCCACTGCTCAAGTCAAGGAGTTCAGATCACATTAAAGAATCAAACACATACTTAGACATTTTCACCTCATTCGAGAGATAGTCGAAAGAGGAGATGTCAAGATATGCAGAGTAGACACCAATGAAAATGTGGCAGGCCCCTTGACAAAGACTCTACCAGAACCGAAACATGAAAGACATGTCAGGTTTTATGCAAGTGGAAATGGGAGACTGTTAGTTTTATGCCCTAGCCCAATCATGTATACATTGTCATTTGGTTTCTTTAATAAAGAGGCATTTTATTTCTATGAAATATTGTTTTTTTATGAAGATAAAACTCCATGAATATATTATTCTTCCTTATGCCACCAAGTGCGTGACTTGATAATAAAACCATAAGGACAAAAGGAATACTACTCTAAATGTCCCTAATCGATCATTATCATGGGAATGATAATGAATTAAGATTAGTATGTTTCGAAGTAGATAATCACGTTTTACTGATTATGGATATGAGATATCAACTTAGAACATAGATACATGTTGGGAAACATGTATTGGACTGGCCCGCCATGAAAGCTCTTCATGGATTGTTGTCGCAAATAAGCTTTCATGCAGTGGTGATGTTTGAGTCCTTTGACTGAAACTTACTATCGACTACTACATGAGGAATCGCATATTTTGACTTAGTCAAACGTTATCCGTAACTAGGTAGCAATAAAGGCTATGATTGGATGTGTCATGAATCATGTGGAGGAGTAATAGTGAGAGTGATGGATTTGTTCCTCTTATGAAGAGTAATATCTCTTAGCCACTGGATGAGAAGGATTGATGGAATGTATGCATACTCGAATGAATTGATAAAGGGGTTTATCAATGTCATTCGTCGTATCAACTACTCGAGATCAAGAAAGTGCTAAGCAATATGAGGTTGACATATGACAATGCATTATGCTTAGATGACATATCATGTGACAAAAGGACTAAACATCAGACTATGAAAGGTTAACTCAAATCACCGACATTCACTCGATTTTAGGTTGACATAATGTATTCTTAGATACCGCTTATGGACTTTGGGCCCAAAGGTTTGGGACAAAGGCTCATTGCCAATTTCGAGTGAGCCTATTGGGTTACACACAAGAACAAACTGGATTGGTTACAAAGGTTCTCTCTTTTATGATTGAATTATTAAGATGATTAATTTGATTAATCAATAATAATTCAGGGTTTTATGATTTATGTGTTAAATAAGATTTAATATATAGTCTATTAATGTAATGGACTTTTAATATAAATCACTCATTATTAAGGTTATGGGTAATTAATTATGTGTGACATGATTTGGTCCATGTGAGTGATTTATTAAGTGATAATATATCATATAATTAAAAGCCCAATAACATTAATAAACCCATTAAGATTTTGGGAGAGAGAATTTTCGGCACACTCACCTAATTTGGGAGAGAGAAAATTCAATGCACACACTCCACCTTTCCTATTTTTATTTTTTGAGAAATGAAACCCTAATTTGTATGTGGCAAAATTAATTAGGAAGTGATTATTCTTGTGGGACAAGAATAGGCATACCCCAGTGTGACTAGTTAGGAATTCGGCACACCCTCTCCTAATTAGTGTGTTGGCCAAATTCTTGGAGGGCAAGGAAGAGCTATTTTGGCTCCCTTGTGCTACCTATTTAGGTCTTCTCATATGCCTAAAAATAGGATGCACACTTTGCCTCTCATTCGTGGTTTGACCGAGTTAGTGAGTGCTACTTTCAAAGAGAGAAAAATTTATTTGTGAGCTTTTAGAATAGAGATTCTAAAAGAGTGCTAGTATACTCATCCAATCCAAGGAAGTAAGTTCATTCGTGTGAATACTTCTAGACACGTTTGCGCAAAGGCAACATGACACAAATGGTGGTTTGAATTTATACTAAAAGCTACACCAACATTCCATCCGATCGAACGTAAAAGAGTTTTGGATCTAAGGTAGACCTTCTAACCCTAATTGTATATTTTGATATGCATGGATCCTTGGTGGAATTCTAGACGAAAATTTTTGTTATTTTCGCTACATTGTATGCTTATGAATGTCATTAAGTAGTCTTGAATGGCAACAATTTGTTCACTATATTTATAGTTCACGTCGTATAAAACAATTATGCAGCCCTTTTTTATATATGTTATATGGAAATGTTAAAAACTAAATTCTATATTATATTTTTTAGTTTAAATTTTACTTTTTACTTTTATCACAACCATTACATGTTTATGAACATATTATTTAACCTGAAAAAATTACACTTCAATCTCTTAATTTAAGCGTTATAAAATTGTATGTCGAATTTCTTATTTATGGTGCGCAATTAAATACCATTTACTAAACAATATAAATAACTTTAATTAAATTAATGAAAAAAATTCTAATAACAAGTCAAACTTTTGAAAAAAAATATTTTAAAAACTGACATATTGTAGATTAGATGAACTTTTGTATTTTTGAAGTCATTCTTCAATTAATAATTATATAATATAATATAATACCGTCCTTTTCACATTGAGATATAAGAATAACACAATGACTTTGAAAAATTGAAAAGTTATTAGAAAAATAAAATTCCCAAAATCTTATCAAAATATTAATTTAAGAATCGCTAAAATATTTAAAAACCCTTTTGAGATAATGTTTCATACGCATTTTTGTAGTTTTGTTAAGAGATTTTAAAGTATCTTAACACCCGTGACATTAGAAAAGTTTGTAAACGTTATCAAGTATCTATGAACCTTAAAGTGTATTAGGGACCTTTCCCCATGAAACAATTGGTCGTACTATTTCAAGGAGGAAGATAGTGAATTAAGAAAATCCTAAGTGATGAACTTAGGTAATTGACGTAGGTGCAGTTTGGCCGAACCACTATAATTGCTTGTGTTAATTTATCTCTTCTGTTCAACCTTCTACCTCTGCATCTTGGGGTCGATTTCTCTTTTACCCTAAGATCTTTACATTATATTATTTTGTACTTATATTGTTATATTACTTAGCATTTTCGGTTTTGCAAAAAAATTGTAAATCTGATTTTATTTTTGGAAAACCAATTAATCCCCCTTTCATAAACAGTATGTAAGTTATGACAGAAGTGAAGAACATGCATAATAGTTTGTTAAGCAAAATTGATAACCATTAACAAAAAGAAATAATCGAACCAAAATTAGAGATAAGAGGTTGTGTATCACTACTTACCGTATCTCTTCAACACTAGAATATCATGAATGCATGACATTATGATCTATATCTGCAGCCATGTGATGAATGGCATCATTGTCAAGGATCTATTTTAGTTTGTTAGAAGGTGGCAAAATAAGTAGCTAAGTGCTACACAAAGTGGTGTAGGGCATTTATTTAATTACTACATGACCATATCCTTCACAGGTAAAGCAAACATCAACAGATGATCGCATCGAACGTTGCAAACTGGTATGGTAGCGACTACAACAATAACTTGAAGGGAAAGCTTGATAGGAGTAAAAAAAACATTGACGTGTCGAGCAAATTGAATGAAAAGCTCGAGAAGACCGAGAGGAGAAATAAACTGTTCTCCATTTTTTTATTAAAATCCAGGAAAACAATATCGCTCTTTAGTAAATTTGGTAAAATGAGAGCGTGCCAAAAAATTAAGGTGTTTCTAAACCAAGAATTAAACAATTAATCAAGAATTGCGCTTGAAAATTAGATTTCTTTACTCAAACGAATGAGGATGATCATACGGACAAAAATCACCACTTCGGATATTTTACTTCTTTAAAAACAATAGCAAAAACACAACAATGAAATGAGATTTTTATTTTGAACCAAAGGTGGTTAACATTTAAATCTCTTTATGTTTTAATGATGAACAAAATGGTGTCTGATACCTAGAGGATTTTCACGTCAGTTAAAGCTTCACTCGAGTAAGAGAGCGTGTCACTCGAGTCATATTTATGTTCAGTTTATTTCACTCGAGTAACCAATAGATATCTACTCGAGTAATGCATGTGACCAGAAGCAAAACAAAACAAAACCAAAATAATTCACTCAAGTAACAAAGAGCCATCACTCGAGTAATCCATCATCCAGTTCACTCGAGTAACACTTTGAACATCACTCAAGTAATCAATAGTGACCACAGGCAACAATCAGGGCAATTCACTCAAGCAATACTTTCATTCACTCAAGTAATCTAACATCCATATCTCTCGAGTAAGCAGATATACATCACTTGAGTAATTGATGCTCCATCTCACTCGAGTAATACACACACATCACTTGAGCAACTTTTCTAGAGCATCAGGTTTGAAAATCATACTCGAGCAACAAAAAAACCTCACTCGAGTAATTAGATCAAGCAGCTTAAGTGAAGAACAATACTTCACTCAAGTGAGTATCTTCAGTCACTCGAGTAATCAAATGAATACAAAAATGACTGATAAAAACAGAGTTCAAATGTCGAATTTTGCGGTCCCAAAAGTCAGAATGAAGGCTCAATCTAATGACCAGTATGTGTCACTCGAGTAACACGTTGTGGAAATCAATTTATGGGAAAGCTCACTCGAGTAATTTACTGTGTCAGAGCATTATATACATGGTTGCTGCATCTCACAACGGCTACTATTAATCTCTCAACGTCTCTCTTGACTAGAGAAGGTATAAATACCTCCAAGACACTTTAGAAAGGATCTTACAACACCTAAGCATTCAATTCCTACAACAACCAAGCATCAAAGCATTAAATTTCTCTTTTGTTGATACAAATGTATTGTTCATCAATTTTATTCTTCATTACTTGTATCACTAACTTATTCATTGTTGGTGAGTGTTTGTAAAAACAATATTTTTAGAGTGATTGGGAGTGGGATCAAGGGTAGATCCTTAGGTTGATTTTGTTCTTGAACCGGAATCAAAAAATTTGTAAGAGTTCTCACTTAACTAGAAAGTGAAGTTGTAATCCTGTGAAGATTGTTAGTGGAAATCCCAAGTGGTGATAATTAGGTAGTGGACGTAGGCAAATAGTTGGCCGACCCATTATAAATTCTTGTGTTGTTTGAGTTGTTTCTTTCTTGCTTGTCTCAAATTCGAAAAAAGATTCAAAGTCACATATACCACACTATTCGACCCCCCTTTTTAGTGTGGTAATTGACTCAACATTTTATTGAAACTAAAAATTGAATACAAAAACTTGAGAGGAAAATGTAATAGAGTACAAAAAAGAACTAATGTTGAAGAACAAAAAGATAAATTAACCCATGGGGGATGTTTTGTTGTTGAGAGAAGAGGGTGTCCTACTATTGTTCTTCCTTTGCCAATTTATAGTATTTTGCTCGGCCATTATTGTTGAACAAGCCAATCTTGTCCCACTAATTCCTCGGAAAATTATTCTGACTTTCCTTCCTATTCTGTGATTAATTTTCTGTTTTGTCTTCCTTGGTTTTGCTCTATGTTTCCTTCCTTGCCACGTTTTCAATACCGAATGGGTTTGCTTGGTCTGGGCATTTCCAACAATTATGAAATTTATTTCCAACTCATCTAATTTAGCTTTTTCTCATCTCTAATGTTTTCGGTCTTCCATTTCTAATATTTGATTTCCATTAAGTCTTTCTTTTGCTGTGATTTCATTCCTCACTTACCTTATTCGATTGTGTGATCTCCTATGATTCCTCTTGCTCTCAAAGGTAGTATTTACGATTTTGCAACCCCAAGAATCCTTTTCAACTTGCAGATTCTGTTCTTGCAAACATCTTCCCATATTTGGGTTAATCACCTCCACAATTTGCTCAAATTATAGTGTAAACATAAACTAAGTAGATCATTGTACGAGAGAGGTTGTAAGCAAGCTATAACATTCCAATAAATATATGATAGGTTACACCAAGATGACCATTTAAAATGACTATCAGTTTTTGAAGAGCAGTTAGTTGATCATGGAATTGTTGGTACGATGCATATATGTAATAATATCATCATTTAATTGTCCAATATGTGTCTTAAAACCAAAAGTCATATGCTGTAGCAAGACATTGCCATGCATTTTTAATTGTATTAATGCCAACGACATGAGAGAATACTTTAGGACTTGGTTCTTGCAGTACGTGGTTCTTGCAATACCGTCCACGGTGTTGGTTTGACATTACGGTTACTTTAATTTTAAATTTTTTAATAACTACTAAACTATAAAAAATATTATTATTATTATTTTAGAGTTGTACTATGTAAATTTACAATATCAAAGAACATCCGGTGCAACAAACGTGAAGATATATCTAATTAAAAAAAAAACACAAAAAAGAACACTCACTGCAAATGAGTTATTCTATGCGGCTAAACGATTATAACAAAATCTAGAAATCAATCTCAAAACAAAAACAATTTGAAGTGAAAAGAAGCAAATAACCAAAACACAATGAGCTAACCAAAACTGACAGCCAAACAATCAGTC
The DNA here is from genome assembly GCA_948243855.1 of Flueggea neowawraea. Lineage (NCBI taxonomy): Eukaryota > Viridiplantae > Streptophyta > Magnoliopsida > Malpighiales > Phyllanthaceae > Flueggea > Flueggea neowawraea. Next base: position 12,061 of record CAODLS011630544.1, read on the forward strand.
TACATGGGTTCTCCCTCCAGCTTCCGTTCATGGCAGCAGATATCATGTTAGCGTCTATGGTGTGTTAGGTGATTTTTCAAATTTGTTTGAACCGAGGCAAGATTTCATTCTCCAAACATAATATACCAAATTCTACAAATAAAAGAAAAGGATTTGTTTTTCTAAATTCTAAAAATTTTTCCAGTAGAAGATATGTGGTGATTCTCAAAACAAAAACTAGAGCACATCTACTGAAATTTATACATCTATACGGTCAAGCCAAAAATCATACAATTGTCACCTTCAAGCCCGGATCTCTTTGTATCTGATTCTGCCCTTTGTCATGCTCCCTGCATTCATCCAGCATTTTCAGCATTGTAATTCAGAAACACTCAATTCATTATATTCTGCCGCCATTCCAGCAATATTATGTTTATTAGCTCAGATTTAAAAATAAAAACAATCCCTTTATATAATTTATTTGCGAAGTAAAAATTTGCGCATTGATATCGCAGAGAATCATCCGATCGGAAGAAATTTATCGTCTTTTGATTGCATGAGCAATTGCCAGAACTTTTACCCTATAGTTCAAGCATTAGTTTGACAAGAAAACAACTCTTGAACATATATATACCCAGATAATGTTGGAAAATAGTACAATTCCAACCTTAACGCTGTCGCTTATGAACACTTTACGAAAATTTTGTCTCAAATGAGTAATAAAAGGGTTCATAAGTCACAACGATGTCCAAAGTGCCCAAGCATAGAGGAGCAGCATCTTGAGCACGGCTCAATTTTAAATACATTTAAACATAAAATTAAAATGATGTCAAAGCAACTGAAATTTTTGTGCTAATGGATGATTGCATACCTCAGACTGATGCAAGTTACTCAAGCAAATTCTTCATTTAGCGAATAAGCTCCATAAAAGTGATTGCCCCTAGTTGGCATAGACATTCAACCTCACCCGAGCAGTAACTTCCGGATGAAGCTTCAGTTCAGCAATATATTCTCCTGTCTCCCGAATTTCTGGAAGAGAAACAATTCGTTTGTCCACATCCCTAAGGATTAAGTGCATAAATGTCAGTAAATATTAAGCACAGGGATAATAGATGACAAAAATGTCTGATGCACTCTATATTTCTGAGTAACACGTTAATAAATACGTTCAAATGTGTGCATGTGCTCCCCTGCCGTGTTCTTTTTATATAGAGCAAGAAACTTAAGCTATGTTTAGTTGAGAAAATAATTTTCTGTTTTCTGTTTTATTTTGTTTCTATTTTCTAAATTAAAATAGAAAACAATGGAAAATTCTAGTTTTCCATGAACAAATTTTTCATTTTTCCATTTTTGTCTTCTAGTTTTCTAGAAAACAATAGAAAATTTTCTTAACTAAACCACCAATTAGTTTTTGTATCGTCGCACAAGGTTCAGCATAATGAACCACTTTTATCACTCGTTAATATTAGTCATTTCATCATCTGAAAAAAAAGTGTTTTCCTTCATTCAGTTTCCCATAAACACTGGGCTTTGTCTACCACTTATTAACCACTCAATGTACTTTTATAGGCTTCAGGTCATGGCTTTGCTTTTTTGTGCACCAATATGGTACAAAAGGAATCATGTGTCTGCATTTTAGGAATTTATCAACTTCATTTGGTCTTGAAATTTCTTATTATGTTACCTAAGAACTGAAAATACAACAGAACTGATGAAGAAAGATTGATCTATTTGAATAAATCTAATTGAAGCCTCTTAGCACTTAAGATACCACAAATCAAAACAATATACAATAATTTCTCCCTCGATCAAACTGGAAAGAGTAATGCAAGATTCAACTTTTCTTGATTAGCAATCCTTCCAAAATTAGTGCTAAAATCAACGGGAATTATACTTGAAACCAGCATCTACAAAAGAACAGATCTACAAAATACTAAAATCAAAGAAGATTACGAGTATTTTTTTCCTTCTTCTGTCAGAACATGCACAGAAATTGTGAGGACATTTCTGGAAAAAATAATATGAAATATTGCACATAGTACCAAGTTTGTGATAATTTTAAGAAAGAAAAAATTCTCTTCCAAGGTTGTAAAAAAAAATAAAGGATAGTTCAAAACATTCAAATTAATGGAAACTGTAGAAACTGTAAGCTAGCAAAGATCAAATGAGAGTACCTCTGTAGCTGTGCCTTGATTATATCAACAAGATCTTGAGCAGTCACACTGCAAAGATACATCAAGATTAGACATATTATGTATTTGAACAATTTTAAAGAAGATAGGCTCTACATGTTCCAAACTTCCAATAATTCAACTCACGTTCCAAATATTTGCTTGCCTTTCCCACCTTTGCGCTTCACTTTGAAAGCTCCAACAGTTTCAAATATTACAGCAAGCTGTTGTGCGTCTTCTTTCACCTGTGGAAAAAAGGATTTCCCAACTGAAGATAAGAGTAAGTAATTAAAGCAGAAGAATTATATATGACAGATAACTTAAGCTTCAATTAAAGTTTAGAGGAAGACTGATCCTGATCCTGGATTGATATGCAACAATTAGTTACCCGTTGTTTCTCAGCTTCAATTCTCTCCTCTTCAATTTTCATTTCTCTAGAATACATAGAATGCAGTAAAAATGAGTTTCAGAATTAGTATATTTATTTTTACTATATACATCATACAGAATTGAAAGGACATGTGACGCATGCAAAGCTTATAAGATCAAGGTTAGCAAGTACAAGCCTAGCATTCGTGTAAATTTATATCATTTTAAACTTATTGCATTAAATTTATATCATTTTTGACTTACTGCATTTTCTTCTTACTATCTTGTTAAACAATTTAGACATATTCACAGTCAAAGAAATGGAAAAAAGATAACGTCAATTGTAAACATATATGTCACAAATTATTGATTTAGAGAAAATAATTCGTTTCTCCAATCCAATCCTCAATTTTAAGAAGAGTGCTACTGGAAAAAAAAAACGAAGAAAGAAATCCAACGTTGTTTAATTGCAATATCAAAATGAGAACTTTCACGGGTAATTGGATGGAAGAGAATAATTAGCACAAAAGAATCTTGACGAAATAGTCCTTAGTCCTTTCTTAGGCCTCCTGCAATCATATGCCTATAATCTGATACATGTATCATCTCTTTTTTTAAAAAAGAAAAAAATTCCTGGTCTGATTTTTATCAAATAGCTGAGAATGCGACATATATTTCTCTCAGAACAGGTACCACAGTACAGTTCAAAGAAAAAAAAGAACAGGCACCAAGGTAGCAGTTCAAGTTCAACTCAACACAACTGCAGAAAAAATAACAAATTAACTCAGAACAAAAATGAACAAAACAGTCAAGTTATATAATACCTGAGAAGAGCAGGAGTTACAATCTGAGCCTTGCCCATTGGATGAAGGTAATTCCTGTAGAAACCAGCCCTCACATCAAGTAGCTGCCCTTTCTTTCCCAAATCCTCCACATCCTCCTTCAGTATTATCTATACAAGATACCAAGAAAACCGAAATCTATGAAATGAAGCAACATAACAATTATTAAATCTTTTATCTACTGAAAAGAGAAAAGTGTGTTCAATATCATCTAAAACGCAGAACCAAGAACAGCTACACAACTAGAAAAGAAAAACTAATGCAATAACATTAAAAAAGGAAAATGAATCTTTCTTGCAACTGAACATAGATGAACTGGTCCAATTATCCAAAACAAAGCATAAAAACATGAAATACACAAAGCATTAAAATGCTAACCAAAGCTACAACGAAATGCAGCAATATTGAATGTTTCTTGGAAGCAAAATAGGTTAATGTGTTGGAAAGTAAATTATTAAACTGAAAACCAAGGAATTCAAGAACCCATTTCAGGGAATCCACAAATGTTCCACCTTTTGTGTCTTTTTGGTCTTCTTTTGAGCAAAAATGACCAGGCCCCTTCTTTCAGGCAATTTGGAGACTTGACGAGTTCGCCCACAAAAGCTGTGAACCCAACATGAAGAACTCCATGAAAGTGTTGCTGCTGTAGATGATGATGCCATTGCCACACCCAAGATTGCTCTTGTTCAATTCCTTACTACAAATCTTATCCGTTTTCAGGGATTCGGGATATGTATAGTGTTGGAATGGATAGTTAGGCGAGTTGTCGCTGCGGCCTCACTTGCAAAGAGTATATTGACAGTAGGGTCCCTCATGTCTAGAGTAATTAATGCACTAGTGCTTATTTTTATAAACATCCCCGTTAGTCCCAATAGATTTCGGTGCACCACATCTAAAGAATTCTAAAGATCCAAGAAACTTTCACAAGTGTATCAAGCAAGGTAAATTAGAGAGTAAATCGCAGGGTTACATGAGTGGTTATGATGTGTGTAGATACATCTATTGAAAAACAACAAGTGTATATGATATGACATGAGTTAAAACCTATTAAGTCGATAACATGCTATAAAATACAAGCGGTCCAACTATAAATCCAAGCCTACAAAGAGACAAATGAGGAGCTACTAATGTTTTGGTGAAATGGCTTATGTGAAGTGGAAAACTAGAAATATGTTGGGGATGAATGAGCGTAAACTGATACTAATTAATTCAGACAACATGGCAACCAAACTCTATATGCTTGGTTTGCTTATAAAAAACGGGGTTATATGATGTGCAAAGCAGCCTTATCATCAAACTAAAGAGGCATTAGAACAGAATATCAATTAAAAATCCTTGTAAAGATAGGAAAGCCAGAGAAGCTCACTTACAGTAAAAGTCATGCTACTATACTCCGCTTCAATTGAAAATCTATCCATGATTATCGACTTAATACTCTTCTAGATGATTGAGTTGTTTGTCATGAAAACGTGATATCTAGAAACAGGTTTTTATGTACCTCTACAAATCGCCCAATATGCACCTAAGAAGTAAGAATGAAACAAGAGAAAATGGGGAAGTGGACAGAAAAAAAAAGGCCAATATGTATAGTGCCTTTAAGATACTTGTGAATGTGGAGAGCTCCATCCAAGTGATCTTAACAAGCCTGATTGAGAAACTAATAGATGATTCATGGAGTAACTAATATTTAGTCTTATAGCATTTCTAATACTCTCTTTAGTCATTTCATTAAAATACAATTTCAACTAATTATTTATAATCTAAAAATAAATAAAGAGTTATTTTTAGTAACTAATTATGGAGAGTTATACACTCTTTATAATGATAATTTACTTCTATTGATTGAAAGCATAATAAATAAAAAGAAAAAAATAAAAAAAAGTAATATAAAATAATTAAAAATTAATCTTTTTATTAGAACTAATAAAATAACTATTAAATATTAAAAAGTTGCATTAGAGAATAATTTTTTTTTATTATTTAATTAAATATATTCTTTATTTATATCAAAATTATCCTTTAAAATAAAAAATACCGTTAAAGATGCCTAAAATTTAGATCCAATAGCCTCCCTATTAAATGTGTGTATTGATTAAGTTGAGGTGGAGGGAATCCTAAATCAGGACTGTAACAAGTACCCTTGGGAAGTGGTAAGATGCTGGTTTGGCCCCTCTTAGTATTAAACTCATATCGTCTAGCACGTCCCACATATATTTTCTGCTGAGATTGATGATTCCCAATTATAGACCAAATAACTTCTTTTCCTACAAAGTATTTTATTTCTCCTATATCATGATGGTGAACGCAACATTTAAATATTCCTTAACAACAATAGTATTCTTATTAGTATTCCAAGTGATTAAGACACTGTCTACAAAGACTAGCAATGCTAAGAACCTGCCTTCTTTATAAACAAAGGATTGTCGTCTTGTGTTGGAATTGAATTGATTTTCTTGAGGATTTGTTGAAGCCACTTGGTGTTTTGTTCAATCAAGCAAGATAGAAATTGATTGGTGGAAAAGAAAGGTTGATTTCGGTCAAGTCTGGAGAGACACGGTCAGAGTTAAAACGTGTTTTGGACCGTGTGCTAGATGAGCCGCTCGTGTCATGTTGTCGTGTAGGAGCTGGAAGGACACGGTCGTGTCCTTTACTATCCGTTTGTTTTGATCTTTTCGAGCCCGTGTCTTCAGTGCCTTTGTCCGTGTCTTCAGTACCTAACGAGTTTATAAGTGTTTTTAGGGTTTTTCTAGTCTATTTTGGCTAGGAAACATTGTAAAACACATATATTAGGTGGCTAAAATACTTGTAACATTTTGGCTGACTTTCAAAGTGAATAATAGAATTGCTCGCTCTTTCTGCGTATGGATGTAGATCAATTGATCGAACCACATAAATTCTTGTGTTGTGTGTGATTGTTCTCTTCTATATTCCACTTATTATATCACTTGTTTGCTTAACAAGCAATATCAGAGCCACAGGTGTTTATTGATTTAAAAACTCCTGGGTTCGTGACTATAGAAAGAAGATGTCTCTTTACAAAATTGAGATTCAAAAATTCAATGGCTCGAATGATTTCACCATGTGGAATCTGAAGATGAAGGCACTTTTAGTTCAACAGAAGTGTGCAGAGGCAATAAAAGGTGAAGAGAGATTACCTGTACAATTGACAGCGGCGCAGAAAGCTGAGATTGATTCAAGGGCACATAGTGTGATTCTATTGAGTATGGTAGATGAAGTCTTGAGAGAGGTGGCAGATGAAGATACTGCAATTGGCTTGTAGAAAAAGCTTGAAAGCAAGTACCAAAAGAAATCCTTGACCAACAAGTTTTATCAAAAAAGGTGACTGCATACTTTGAAGATGAAAGAAAGTATGCAGGTAAAAGACCACCTTGATAATTTTAACAAAATCATATTAGACATAGAAGGTATTGGTGTTAAAATTGAAGAAGAGGATCAAGCCATATTTATGTTGTGTTCTTTGCCTGACTTTTATGAGAATTTTGTTGATACTATCATGTATGGTAGAGATAGTTTATCAATACATGATGCTAAGGATGCTCTGCTGTCTAAAGAATTGAAGAAATTGGTTTCTGGTTCTGGGCAAGGTAGTGTGAATTCTGGGTTAACTGTGAGTTGGGTTAGGAGCATGGAACGAAATGGTGAAGGACGTAGTAATTTGCGTTCTAAGTCGAAGTCTGCATTGAGATGCTTTTACTGCAACACTTTCGAAAGAATTATCCACAAATGAAGAAGGAAAACAGATGGTAATGCGTAGGTTGTTGTAGCTCAGAATGGTTTTGATAAACAAGATAGTTCGATGAAGGAGAATGAGGAGTTATTCTAACTGTCAGTACAACTAGTTCTGCGAAAACTTGTGTCCTAGATACTAGTGCTTCTTATCATATGACTTATTCATGGGAGATATTTACCACCTTCAAGGAGTGGAATGGCAGTGTAAAGTTGGGTGATAATAGGGAATTGAGTATGAATGGTAGTGGTTCAGTGCAGATCAGATGTTTGATGAAATAAGAAGGACATTGGATGCCTAGTATGTCCCTAAACTGCAAAAAGAATTTGATCTATGTGGGTACATTGGATAAAAATTGGTACACATTCTCTAGGAGTGGAAGATTTCTTAGAGTATCCTTAGGAGCTCTAGTAGTGATGAAAGACAAATTGTAGAATGGGATTTATACATTAATAAGTAGTTCAGTGTTAGGAAAGGCAACATTGTCAAGCTCCATGTTTATTGATTCTGTAGAGAAGAAGGATAATAGTACAGAGTGAGATGGAACTTTCCATTTTGAGTAAGAAAGGTCTTTTAGATAGTGTTGAGATCGAAAAGCTGAAGTTCTATAAGACTTGCGCTATGGGCAAACAACGCAGGGTGAAATTCAGTATGAGCAATCACACTACTAAATGGTTCCTTGAATACATTCACTCTGATTTATGGGTTTTTTTCCTATGGAGTCTCATAGTGGATGCAGGTACTTTGTAGCATTTATTGATAACTTCTCTAGAAAGGTGTGGGTGTATTTTATGAAGTCTAAGGAATAAGTGTTTAGGAGGTTCAAGGAATGGAAGACTATGGTATAAAAACGAACTGGCAAGGTAGTCAAGACACTCAGAATTGACAATGGGCTTGAATTCTATTACAAAGAATTCAATGAGTTCTGCAGAAAAGAAGATATAGTGAGGCATAACACTATACGACATACGCCACAGCAAAATGGAGTTGGAGAACAGATGAACCAAACATTTGTTCAGCGTGCTAGATGCATAAGGATAGATGATGGGTTGTCAAAGTAGTTCTGGGCTGAAGGAGTTAACACTACTGCTTATCTGGTAAATAGATTGTCATCGACTGCAATTGATTTTAAAACTCCTCAAGAGGTATGGTCCAAGAAACCCTCTAATTATTCTGGCTTGAGAATATTTTGAGACATATGCTCATATTAGTGATGGCAAACTGGAGTCTAGGGCAGTTAAATGCATATTTCTAAGGTATGCGACTAGGGTGAAAGGTTATAGATTGTGGTGTACTGAGAAGAGAACCCCAAAATTTATTATTAGCATAGATGTGTGAAAGCAATGGTTTTAACCCTAATAAGCAATGGAATGACACTCCAAGACGAAGGTGAATTGGAGTTTTAAAGATTTTAAAACCTTTTTGAAAAACTTTTGCAATTCAAAACAGATAACAAAGTTCTTTTACAAACAAAATCAAATTCAAATGCGGAAGCAATAGAATCACCAATTCATAAACAAAATAAATCAAACACAAGGTAAAGTAAAAGGAGTAAGGGAGAGAGAAAATTAAAACCTGATTTTATAGTAGTTCGACCCTCTTGACCTATGTCCATTCTTCTAGATCCACTAGAGAATTTCAATCCACTAACTTCCTCACTTCCGGGCGGAGGGAAACCGTTACACCTTGTTTTTACAGGCTCAATAAGAAAACCTTTACACACTTGTTTGTGTGGGCTCAACAAGCAAAACAAATCATTAGTTTTTTATTTGGGCTCAACTAGAAAACCGTATCCACTTGTTTTTCGGACAAAACAAGCAAAAAAAACTCTATTTTTTGCGGGATCAACTAGCAAGCCGAACCACTAATTTTTGCGGGCTTAACTAGCGAATCATTCCACTAGTTTTCTAAGGCTCAGTAGTAATCCTCTTGTTTTTCTAAGGCTTAACAAGAAAACCTATATACCCTAAGGAAATAACCTTGCTTGTTACAATATTCAACCCAAGAGTATAACAAATTTAAGCTCACAGAAACCTAGAGATGTGATACCAACTAAATAGCTCAAATGGGTTAGATAGAAAAGAGAGATAGAATGAATAGCAAGTCCTGGCAAAGGTATCTCTTGTTTCTCTCTTTTTTTTTTCTTCTGGTCAGAACCGTCTATTTATAGCCACTTGTAAAAATATAGGCGTTGAAGCCTCGAAGTAGTCTTTGTGAAACATACAAAAATAATTTCCAGTAATGATGTCACTACCTTCTACATGCCTAACCACCATCTACGTGTGTAGTACCTCGTTCGATCTGAGTTTTGCGTGCATTGATAACAAGTCTACGTTCATTGCAAGAACTCTAGTGGTCTCTACTTTGAGTGGATCAACATCTACATGCTTTGCTTCTGTTCTATGTAAGTAGACTCATGATCTACGTGCTTTGTACCACGTTCTGCTTGCATTGATCTGAATTACAGAATATGCAATTTTTCTACTAGTGGCTTGCTACGTGCATTGTTCCTCTGTCTACATGCAAAGTAGTCTAATCTTCAAGATTGCGCCTTTGATTCTTCATATGATGTGTCAAGAAATATTCAAATTCAAATTCTCAAGGAATATCTCATATTTGTCAGATGGTCTAGTTCATCCTCGCCTACGTGCATCGCACTTTGCTCTATGGGCGTAGTTGAATGCCATTGAAAGATTACACATTTGGTCTGCACATGTGTCAGAGAATATTCAAATTTGAATCCTGAGGAATGTCTTGGCTTTGCCAGCATCTGTAACTTGTCTATGTGCATTGTAATCATCTTCTACGTGCGTAGATCTCTATTGAAAGATTGCACATTTTCTCTTCTACACGCCTTCAACTCTTCTCAACGTGTCTTTATGTGCCTTAGTATTTTCCTCATCAATCTGACATTTGTCTACATGTGTTGCACAACTTTTGCGTGTGTAGATCAATATATGGTACTTTCTGCTTTTTAGATCAACACATCTATGCGCATTATCCCATTCATGCGTGCATAGTTCCCAGTTTTGCATGCACCAACATGCCTTGATGACTCTTAAAGTACTTTATGGCCAAATATCAGCAGTTCTGCAGCTTTGAGAGTCTTTCATAGATGGTTTGCATTCATCATCATCAAAACCAAACTCAACAATGTGACCTTTGATTAATCTTCTATGTTTGGCCAGAAGAAGGAGTTTGGTGATCTTATAGGAAATAATGAAACTGATCTGGGTGCAAACAAGAAGGTAGAGTTAGAGATTGATACTCTAAAGAAGAATGGAGTGACTGACACACCTATAGAACAACCCGATATCAACCAAAATGATTCACAGGGTATAACAACAAAGAGACTGAGTTGGGAAATCTAGAGGCTTATGAGGTAGGTGGATTTTGTTAGTGCCAATATTACTAATCATGTTTCTTTTGCCTTAGCAATGGCCAAAGAAATTGAAAGGGAGGAACTGAGATCGTATAAAGAGGAAGTGGAGAGTAAAGAAAGAAAAAGATGGCTAAGCTCAATGAATGAAGAGATGGCATCTTTGCGAAAAAATCAAACTTGGGAACTTGTGTCATTGTCGAAAGGGATGAAACCTGTTGATTGTAAATATATTTTTAGAATAAAGGATGGGATTTGAAATGATGAACCACCTAAGTTCAAATCAAGGCTTGTGGCGAAGGGTTTTTCACAGAAGAAAGGGATTGACTATAAGGAAGTGTTCTTATCAGTTGTAAAGCATAAAACCATTTGAGTTCTTTTAGCCATGGTAAGCGTTTTTAACTTGGAGCGTGAGCAAATTGATGTTAAAACTACTTTTTTGCATGGAAACCTTTAGAAGGAAATTTATATGAAGCAAGCTGATAGATTTGTTGATCCTAAAAAGCCAGATCATGTGTGTTTGTTGAAAAATTCCTTGTATGGGTTAAAACAGTCACCTAGGTAGTGGTATAAGAGGTTTGATGCATTTATGATCTCTTATGAATTTATGTGAAATTAGTATGATAGTTGTGCTTACTTTATGACATTGCCTGATGGTTCTTTTATATATATGTTGCTATATATGGATGACATGTTGATTGCAGTTAAGAACCAAGCTGAAATTAACAAACTGAAATAGTTGTTGAGTAGTGAGTTTGAGATGAAGGATTTGGGTGCAGCCAAGAAGATCTTGGGGAAGGAGATTTGGAGAGACAGAAATGCAGGCTTGCTGTATGTTTTGTAGCAGAAATACATTGAGAATTTACTATAGGCTTTCCATATGGATCACTCTAAATCAGTGAGCACTCAATTGGATTAACATTTTAAATTTGATGAGAAGGTGGAGTATAAGAAGAATGTGCCTTACTCTAGTGTGATTGGTAGTTTGATGTATGCTATGGTGTGCACTAGACCAGATCTGGCTTATGCTGTTAGTATAGTAAGCAAACTTATGAGTAATCTTCGAAAAGCTCACTGGGAAGCAGTCAAGTGGATTTTGCAATATTTGAGACGGACTAGTAGTGTGTGTTTGGTGTATGGGAATGGTAATGTTTCCAGTGGATTGGTTGGTTTTACTGATTTTGATCATGGAGGAGATCTCATGAAGAGAAGATTGTTGACTTGTTACATTGTATGTGTTATTAGTTGGCAAGCTTCTTTTCAACCTACAGTTGCTCTGTCTACAACTAAAGCAGAATACATGTCATTGACAGAAGGGTTTGAAATTGCATAAGCCTATTATCTATTGTGATAGTCAAAGTACCTTGTGTTTGGCAAGAAAAAATTAGGTTTATCATGAGAGGAAAATTTGATTTCAACCAAGTTTGGAGAGACACGGTTAGACTTAAACTGTGTTTTGGACCGTGTGCTAGATGAGCCACCCGTGTCATATTGTCGCGTGGGAGCTGGAGGTCGTGTCCTTCGCTGTTTGTTTGGTTTTGATCTCTTCAAGCCCGTGTCTTCAGTGCCTTTGTTCATGTCTTATTCTTCCTTGCCCCTATCTTCATACTTGACAGGTTTAGGAGTGTTTTTAAGGTTTTTCTAGTCTATTTTAGCTGGGAAACATTGTAAAACGCATGTATTAGGTCGCTTGAAAAATCCTTGTAACCTTTTGGCCGACTTTCAAAGTGAATAACAAAGTTGATCACTCTCTCTGCCCGTGGACATAGGTCAATTGATCGAACCATGTAAATCTTATGTTATGCATGATTGTTTTCTTCTATATTCCACTTGTTCTACCGCTTGTTTGCTTAGCATCAAAAGATTGGGAAAATCCACACATGAAGAAAGTATTTGTAAATTTCTCATTTCACTCTCTTAATGCTTGTTTGAGGCTACATAAAGAGTGATTCAATTCATAAAACTTGCCATGGTTTTGCCTTTCATAACCTTCTAGCTAGTATATATATATATATATATATATATATATTGCATCTTTTGGACAGTAAATGGATGTAACAATCTAAATTTGATTTGGAATGGAACTCATGAAATGAGTATTTTAGGCATTGAAAATTGATGGATTTAGATGGATGTTTGTCCATTCGATCAAGTCGGATGATTGTACGATCGAACGACATGTTTCGGGCTACAAAAATAATGTTATGGGCTTGCACAGACACAGACACAAATGTGTCATTCTGTCCGTGTCCGAAACAAGCATGGAAGTGAGAAATTGGTCTGAACACGGTCACAAACCCATGATCGTGTCCAGCAATGAAGTGCCCGTGTTCATCATGTTCCGTCCCTCTTCTTCATCTGGAAAATCACACGGGCAGAGACACGCCTGTTAGTTTTGTGTCCTAGCCCAATCATGTAAAAATTGTCATTTCGGTTTATTTGATAATAAAGAGGCATTTTATTTCTATGAAATATTATTTGTTTTATGAAGATAAAACTCCTTGAATAGTTTATTCTTCTTTGTGTTATCAAGTAAGTGACTTGATAGTAAAATCATAAAGATAAAAAGGAATACTATTCTAAATGTCCCTAATCGATCATTATTATGGGAATGATAATGAATTAAATATTAGTATGTTGCTAAGTGGATAATCATGTTTTACTGATTATGGATATGAGATATCAACTTAAAACATAGATGCATGTTGGGGAACATATATTGGACTGGCCCGTTATGAAAGCACTTCATGGATCATTGTCACAAAGTAGCTTTCATGCAGCGGTGATATTTGAGTCCTCTAACTGAAACTCACTATCAACTCCTACACGAGGAATCGCATAGTTTTGACTTAGTCACATGTTATCCGTAATAGGATAACAATAAATGCTATGATTGGATATGGCATGAATCATGTAGAGGAGTGATAGTGAAAGTGATGGATTTGTTCCTCTTTTAAATAGTGATATCTCTTGACCACTTGATAAGTATGATTGATGGAATATATCCATACTCGAATGAATTGATAAAAGAGTTTATCAATGCCATTTATTATATCAATCTACTCGAGATCAAGAAACATGCTAAGCTATATAAGATTGACGTGTGACCATACCTTATACTTAGATGAGATATCGAGTGACAAAAGGACTATACATCA
>CAODLS011630622.1:0-16251 GCA_948243855.1 Flueggea neowawraea
AATCAGAACCACTATTCACGGATAATTCATCCAATTAAATATGCACAGAAATAAGAAACAGGATGAAAAATGCCTCATACTATATATATCAAATATAAAGGGGTAAACAATGTGCTTGGGGCTAGGGCTTACACTAACAGTTCTCAAATAGACCCCTATACTCTAAATCATTATATGCTCTCACTTCCTTTAATTGCATTCAAGTCTGTCTTTCAACGCTAGCATAAATTGTTCTTATATCAAGTATTTGGTCTTTTGTCTTCAAGGAAAAAACACATACTTTCCTAGAAGGATAATCTATAAAAGTAACAAAGTACAAAACATCACCAAGATTTCTAGCTTCTATGTTACATAATTCAGTGTGAATCAAATCCAAAATATGAGATTTTATACTTGAGAGAGAAGGATTGAATGCAACCCTATGTTGTTTTCCAGGATATTATTCTTCTTAGCTCGAATGTTAAGGCCTTTCTCACGCATATTGCCAATTCATTTATTTTGAAGATCTCTAAAGGATTCTTCCACTACTTTTACCTCTCCCTGGCACACTTGAACTTGTCAATTGTATAAGCCATCTTTCTTGCCTTTGGAAACCACAAGGAAACCCTACTAAGTTTTCGTTTACCATCACTAAAGTAATTGTAATAACCCTCATCATCAAGGACTATAGTGGAAATCAAGTGAAACCGAATATCTTGAACATGTCTAACATTTTTAGCAAAAATATGCATCCAGTGATGATTTCTAACAAAATGTCTTCAATGCCAAGAATCTTGCAAACTCCTTCATTTTCCCGTCCTTATTTGACCATAGTCACCACTAGTATAGGATGTATAAAAATCCCTCAGGGAAGTAACATGATAAGAAGCTATAGAATCAACAATCCAGGTATAATTTTGACAAGTGACATTCATACAATTGTCATCACAAATAACAATTACCTCACCACCACTACAACTGCAACAATATTATAATTATTATTCTTACCTTCACTTTTCCCCTTAGCTTGATCCCTTTTAAACTTTATGCACTCTTTTTTCATGTGTCTAGACTTCCCACAATGATAACTAATGGGTGTCAAAATCAGCAAATTAATTCCTACTTTAAAGATCAAAAGAAATAAGATTTGAAGATAGTGACGCGTAGTGTCGAATCAACATAAACCGGTAAAAATTCGTCTAATTACAGAGAAAATAATTAAAAAAAAGATGTAGTTTGGATGTAAAGAAAAAAAAATAGAGCAAATAAATTAAATCAAGAATACAAATAATAAAGGATTAAATCAATATCACGAAAGCCTAGCCAAGGTACATCTTCATCTCACTTTATTAATCGATCACAGGTAACGAAAGATAAATCGGTATTGTTCATACGTGCAAGTTATAGTTATAGGTGATGCACTCAGTAACCAATCGTTACTTACTGCTTTCGGTAGTTCCTGCAAACTACTTACCTAATCAATAAACAACCCCGAGACGTTCTGTAGACTTCAATTTATCGGGAACATTAAGAATTATAAAGACCCAACCCAAGCCAATAAACTTGGACGCCACAGTTTATTCAGACAATATTATTCTATTCCATTAATGACAGTCGAAGCCCATTATCACAACAGCATCATTAAATCACTGCATATGCTAGACACGTAATCACGGATCTACAAATCTAACTAGCAATTTATTATTCTATCAACCAATTCAATCGTTCGTGTAACCCTCGTATAATCCATGGCATATAACAATACTTACATATGTACAAACGAACTTACAACAAGCCCTCAAAATAGAACTGGCAATCTAGTTACTACAAAACGTTCACAGATAAAACTAAAAAAGATTTATAAATATTAAATATGTACCATATAGTACAAGCCAATTTTTGTAGACAAAGGTAAAAAACATGATGAGCCATGAAGATCTCATTCTTAAAGCATATATGCACAGGTGGTCAGGAGAGAGAGAGAGTGATTGTGGCATCCCGACCTCTGTCAGGTCGTTGTGTGTACAAGTCTACACATTGGCTCAAAAGCATTTGATGCAAGTCAATGAGTCACATATATGAGTCGCAACTCAATGAGGAACCCAACATATTCCAAACATTATAATAAGGTACAATATATACAATGAATTCAATAGATAACAAATGATCTATATACAATAACCATGCGATGCAAGTCCGTTTAATTATGTAATGGCCCAATATGTCAAGTATTTCTCCAGTTTTC
The DNA here is from genome assembly GCA_948243855.1 of Flueggea neowawraea. Lineage (NCBI taxonomy): Eukaryota > Viridiplantae > Streptophyta > Magnoliopsida > Malpighiales > Phyllanthaceae > Flueggea > Flueggea neowawraea. The sequence goes on from CAODLS011630622.1 coordinate 2,225, forward strand.
CAATATAAGAGATCTCAATGATCTTTCCTATAACAATAGAATTAACCCAAAGATCTTGCCAATATCCAATAGAATTGACCAGTAGGTCTGATCAAATAAATTGTTGAACAACGCAATATAGTAGAATGGATTCTAGAGGTGACTTATACGAGTTTTAGCTCCGTATAGCACTTAGTTCCATCAACTTTCTCATATAACCAATATTTTCAATAGAATTGCATATACCTGAACACATTTTCTATACCATTCTTTTTAAACCATATGAAATCAAAAGCAAAACGTATACACAATATAGCTTAATAACAATTTTGATAACTCATATACTGTGTCGTGGATTTTATCATCAATACTTGAGCGTGCAACATATAAGAACTCATCAATGGTACATAATCAAATCATGAACAATATCCCATATCAATAATTCTACATATCTCATATTAGTTCATAACGATAACAATAGATCGGACAATATACAAATATAGCACGTAAAGCACATAATGGGTTCAATCACAAGACAAGGCTATTTTTGGTCTCCTAGATTGCCTTGGAGCCTCTCTGCATCCCTTCTAACCTAATACACATAATCACACAAGTTCCTTTCAATACAGAATGCGTATATACCTTTATATGCATGCGATACTTGAACAGTGCATGTTCCAATGTCGACACTTCAAATATGTATGTATACATGAAATTTAGTATGAATTAAGACATTATAATATGTTTTATATCACTCTTATAGGCTTATAATATACAACAACAGGTGAAAAAAATGCAAATCAAGCCTATTTAAGCATTCTGGCCAGTTTGTGTTATCTTCTCTCGTCAATAACCAAACAAAATCATTCTATTCTTAAATTTAAACCATATAAAAAAACATTTAAGGCTTCACTTATACCAAAATAATACTCTACGTTGCTCAAATGAGGTCTACGCACAATATCGTGCTATAGCTTCCGCTAGATTAGACATGTTTACACTTATTTGTACTTACTGTCCATTAGACCCGCATGTAGGCTCTGAAAATTAACAAAAACATACTAGACACACAAATTAAAAAATTTCATGTTTTAATATTTGACTACATCCAACACTAACTGCCTCAAAACAATATTATGTTACATACTAAAATCTAGACACAAACATACCTATGTACCAATTCATATGAGTTTATGCTTAATTCGTTCTGTAATCCCTTCATTCAACATTCAGACCTCTAAATTAATATTATCTTGAATAGTAAATAGATAAGAATGGATAAAATCACTTACTTTGCTCCTATGATGATGTACATGCGAAATGGACGATTTTTAGGTTTCCTATCGAATTTTTAAGCAAATATGTTCTTTGCCTTTTTAATCTCCCTTTTCTCTTCTGTTTTCTCTCTATTATAAGACTTTAGCACAAAAAAATATGCTCTGCTTGCTTAACTTCTGATTTTATCATATTTACCCTAAGCAAGAGGTGTCGAGGTGCTTAGGAGGTGCAATCAGAAGCTTCCACTTTTCCTCTTCCTATAAAATAGTTTTCTTATGTTTTTGACACCTAAGAAGGCCTAAAAATGTAGGAACAAATTAAAATTTTTTTATACAAGTATCTTGATATATTTGCAAAACCACTTATTTACCCCTATTACATAATTGATTCACTTTTAACCCCTGATTCTCCTACCGATAAACCTTTTATTACTCTTGTAAGTTTTTCTAAAACATTCTCAAATCATATTGACAATTTATGCAATGTCAGGTCGACGCATATATCCTATATATATCGTATGCAATGCATGCTCATATCTATGCGATTTTGGTCATAATCGTGATAGGCCGTTATCAAATCAATCGAAATTATAATAAACCATTGAGGGGAAAATAGAATAAATGCATAGATAGTAAAGAGCTGATAATAACAGAACCTCACGATTAATTAAAGATCAATTTTGATTGTACATTGACTAGAAAAGATGTTATCAATTCATAATGTAATGAAGAACAAGAACAATAAAGATGTTGATTTGCCATAAAAGTGCAGAAGAGAATGTATTATGCGGCTTCCAACTAATTTATATGTACTGGAAACTTGTAACCTAATCCAAAAGAATTCCCAATGTTCCAAAATTGACCTTCCTAATAGCTCTCAACTTTCTTCCTCAATAAGCCATATTTCTGCCCTTTCTGATGTCCAATTTTACCCAGCAACATCATACTTTAATTCCTTCTAGCGTCTTCCAAAATCACTCAGGTTGTCAAGGCCTTGCCGTAAGCATCCCAAATCCATCCTTCACATAAAACAGCTCCAAATCCACCCTTTTTATCCAAATCAACCCTTGGACCAAACAAAACATAAAATAACATAAAAATATAAAAATATGAAAGATAATGCATGCAAAACAATATTAAAATGCTCATGCAAACATACATAAAATGCATACTGACAATAACACTTAATTGAACTTCTCGATTTAGACCTCCCTCTCGAATTTTCTTGATTCTTTTAATTCTTTAAATTTTTGTTTTTACTTCTACTTGATTCCCTTTGCAACCACTGCTTTTAAATGTGAAGATAACCCAAGTTCCTTTTGTCTTGTTTCTTCATTAAACAAACTCTCCTCTATTGTATTCATAGACAATTTTCCATTTGGTGTTGAAATACTAAAAGCAACTACGAAAGTTTCCCAACTATCCAGCAAAGTACCTAGCAACAAACAAGCCTGTAGCTTATCTAGTAACAATATTTCAAGATTATATAACTGATTTGAAATCTCTTGAAATTCATTCATATGATCAACCACATATACTCTGCCCATCTTAGTTTTTTTCACCAAGAAATGTTTGCTTTTCAGAATCTTCCGCTTACACATGCTAGCCAATTTAACCCATAACTCATATGCATTAACTTCCTTACCAACATGGTGGAACACACTATTGTCTATCCATTGTTGAATCAAAGAAACCGCTTTTTTGTTCATCTATTCTCATTCTTTATCTATCTTATCTTTAGGTATGACCTTGTCACCTTTAATTGGTTTGTACAAGTTTTTATAGTTTAAGACATACTCCATTCTTGGCTTCCATATTGAATAATTTACCAATGTCAATTTAAACATGGTACTATTACTAGACTCATCCAATTGTCTTGCATAGATTGCCAAACTAGAATTATTATCCCAGGAACCACTAACTGGTGGATTTGATACCATTTTGTTCGGAAAATAGGCTATAATCACAAATCAAATTGTTCCCAATTTGTGCATTTGTGCAAAATTAAATATGCAACACCCTAAAATTATTTTCCTTAAATATTGGTCCTTCTTATATTTAACATATTATCATAGGTTATTTTTAATTAAATTATGAAAGGATGAAAAATAAATTAAATTAGTTGATAGGTTGAATTAGTTAATAGTAGAGTAAGGTTTAGATGTGATTTTGGAGGCTCATAGAGGCAATTTTAGGAAAACAAAAGAAAAGTGAGGGCTAAGATTGGAAAATGAAAAAAAAAAGAATGAAGAAAATGAGAAGAAAGAGCTAGTTCAATAGAAAATAAGAAAGCAAAGAGATAGAAGCTTGGAGGGGAGAGAAGAATTTTGACAGCACTTTTCGGCCAAGTTGTAAGTCCGATTGACAAACTGAAAGAAGTGTCATGAACCTCGTCATCACCTTTTTCATTTCCCCATGGTTGGCCATGAAACCACCAAAATCAAACAGCATTGAGGATGGAATTTGAGATGGTTTTTGTTGTTTTTGGGCAAATGGAAAGGTATTCATAGAAAAATTAAGGAAGTATATTCTTAAGGAATATTCTCTCATATTAATGACAAAAAATTCATTGATTTGTTTTCTTATTTTTAACTAGGTTTGACTATCTTAGATGGGCTTAGTCAACTTGATAGGTCTAATGGGTTTTGAAATTTTATAAAGAAAAAGACAAAGGAAAAAGAATAACATTTGAAAGGGGGGACCATTTTTTACCAAACAAGACCACATCTTTTTCTCAAAGCTCTTCCTTTCCCTTGCAGATTCGTCCATATCTATCTCCTTCCCCTCTCATCATCATCATCATCATCATCATCATCACCATCTTCTTCTTCTTCTTCTTCTTCTTCTTTGGGGTAAAATTGACGAGAAGGGCATAAAAGAATGGATTTTCTAAACATAAAGACTTAGAAAAGTATGCGCTTAGTTTATAAAAATCATAAAAGTAAGCGCATACTTTTCCAATGTTCCTCTGCAATGATCTTCATAAACCAAGTGCATATTTTTCCAAGTCTTCATAACTAGAACATCCATTATTTTTGTTTTTCCCTATAAGACCCCATCAATTTTACCATAAAGAACGTGGCCATTCTTGTTACATATATGCCACAATATATTTGGTCTGATTTCTTTGTGCTCATTGCTTGAAAACACATAGCCATCATTTTTCCAAATTCAATTTTTTTGTCACTCTTCATGCATTAAAGCTAGGCATATCTAATTCATTCACTGCACTATCACTCTCACCCCCTCTGTTGATTGATTGTGTTAATCACTTGTGAATCAACCTATACACTGGATCACTCACTTCGGTTGCTTTGGAGGCTCTTCCTTTGAATATCAAATTCCTCTTCCTATAAATCTTAGTCTAAAATCCACGTTTATCCCATTTAAGCCCAAAAGGGTTAACTCTCTTTTCACCTTTACTTATATTTTCTCCATAACACCCACAAGAAAATCCAAACTTATCAAATGAAAATTTTCTAAAAGACAAAGCTGTGGGGACCAAAGGCACAATCAAAGGGCATTTTTGTCAGCATTAATTGTAGGGTTTTAAGGTCATATGAAAGGTATAAATACTCCTCTTATTTTCTATTTTGGGGGATCATTCACCATTAAAAAAACATTCTTTTTGTTTCTCTCATTTTTAGATAGAACTTAGGTTAGGGTTTTAGGTAAGAAGAGTGGAAGAGCTTGAGAGACTAGGGGATTCTTCTTGAAGGAGACTTGAAGAGGCTTCCTCTACATCAATTTCTCTTCTATCCTCTTCATATTTTCAATTAGTGGCAATGTTTCATTTTTACATTTATAGTTTTATTTTGTTTTCTACTATAATGGTAGCTTAGATTTATTGTTAAGACCTAGAGATGTAGATTATTGATGAATATTTGCTTATTAATAAATGAGTATTGTGCTTTATGTTCTATATTTGAAGATTGCATTGGATTTGATTTGATGACTTATTTTGATTGACTGTTGTTGCAATTGATCAACATGATGATAGTTTTGATAAGTTTAGTTTAAGGATTGGAAGATGAAGACTAGATGAGGTCCACAAGCATTAAACTTTCCTAGTTTAGCATACATACATTCTATATAGGTAAGGTGCTCAATAAAATTCTTAAGAGGCTTAATAAGCTTAGTTTATTTAGGTGAGGCCGAGATGACACTCCTAAAACCCCATTCGTGGATATAGAAAATATGAGTCTTAGTTGAGTCTTGAAAATCCTAACGTTTTATCATTTATTGTTTATCGATTTTCATTTTTAATTGCTTGCTTTTATTAATTTTGTGTTCTTAATCAAAAACCCCAAAAATCAAATCATGGAATTTATTGCTTTCTTTTTACGAATTGATCACCATCGGTACTCGTTCTCTTGGATTCGATATCTTTGGAATACTCCTTGGTAAAACTACATCCACACATGTGCGCTTGCTAGGATTCGATCAAGTTTTTGCCGTTGTTGTCGAGGAACAACATTACTAATTGTGATATTTTGTTTTCTTTTTGCTTAATTTTTGTTATCTTTCCTTTGCATTTGTAGGTAGTACATGCTTTTGAGGTGTTCTCGTTGCTTGGAAAAAGAAGAGGCTATCCATTTGATTTTGAAAATTGAAAGATTGTGTAAGTTGAATCGAACCAATAGGAAAGAAAGAGAATGGCTAAAAATCTGAGGCATAGGGTTGAACATGAGAATAAGGAAATAGTAGGGTAGTTATCGGGAGATGGAATTGGGCGACAAATGCCAGTTAGAATGAGTTTGAGAGACATAAAAAGACCGGTTATTGGAGCTTCCCTTTAATGCATAAGATTGAGTTCGGCAACAAAGAACTATGAATTGAAGAACATTCATTTCAATATGTTGCTATATTTTAATGGGTTGCATTTAGAAGATCTAATTACCTTTTTTTAGGGAGTTCTACACCACAATCCAAACCTTCACTGTACAAGATTTAACCAAAGATGAACTCCGAATGATATGTTTTCCCTATACATTAAAGGATAGGGCAAAGACTTGGTTGATAAATTTTTTGGAGGGTTCTTTGGGAACATGGAAAGAGGTATATGAGAAGTTCAAGATGAAGTATTACTCTCCTTAAAAGACGGTGGAGTTGTAAAATAAAATATTCTATTTTTTTTCCAAATGGAGGATGACCATTCCATGAGACATGGGAAATGTTCAAAATTCTTTTAAGCCAATGCCCACGCCACCAATTCTCATTGGCGTTACTTGCACAATTTTTCCATGATGGATTAAAGGTGCATGGGCAAACTTTGGTGGCACTACAGCTAGTGGTTATTCTAGAGACAAAACGGCAAAAGAAGTTTATGATATCTATGAGATGTTAGCCACCGATTCCCAACAAATGGCTGTTAGGGGAAGAAGAGCGGGCGTGCATGAGGTAAATACATCTTCTTCCTATTTGGCTTCCTAAGTTGTTGAAATGTCTAGGAAGTTGAATTTGTTGATTAATAGAGAAGCCATGGTTAGAGCACAATGCTCGTTTTATGGAGTGATGGGGCATAGTGATGTTAATTGTAGGATGGCTCAAGGATTGAGTGTTGGACCTAAGGAAGTTAATTATATGGGAGGTTATGATAAAGCCCAGCCTAGGAATGATCCTTATTTCAATTGCTATAACCTGGGTTGGCACAACCACCTAAATTATTCTAGAAATGATCCAAACACCACAAACCTACCTAGACCCATTGAACCGCTGGGTTTCCAACCTCGACCTCCCTACAAACAAAACCAATCTCATCCACCACCCCAACAAAATAGCCCGGACAAAAGGCCTCCTTTGGAGGATTTATTAATGCAATGCATGAGTAAGATGGAAGCCAAGGTTAATCAAATCTTCCAAACCTAACAAGAAACTATCTTAAACCTTGAGAGGCAAGTGGGGAAATTGGTTAAGGTGATGTCGGATAGGGAAAATGGAAAACTACTAAGTACCTCCTACGTTAACCCAAAATAGAGTGTGATGGCAATAACATTGAGGGGTGGGAAAGAGTTTGAGGAGTCAAAGGTAGAGGAGCAATTTAGTAAAGATAAAGGCAAGGAAATTATGATAGAATAACCTAAACATGAAATGGACGATAAAGAAAAAAATGAAATGCAAAGAGCCCCTTCCAACCCAAATAATGAGGTGAAACCCTGTGTGCCTTTTATACCATTTAGGGTTGTAATTGAACCTAGCTGAGCTTGACTTCTTGATGCTCGAGCTCGACTGGGCTTAAATTCCCTGAGCTCGAGCTCGAAACAAGCTATTATTTATGTTCGAACTCAAGCTCGTATTGATTACATGGAGTTCGCAAGTTGCACAAGCTCCGCTCAATTAAGACTCATTTTTTACTTTCATGAGCTTAGCTCATATAAAAATCGTTTTGCTCGGCTCGTTTAACAACTCGAATTGAGCTCGGCTCATTCGACAACTAGTTATTAAGCTCGGCTTGGCTCGTTCGAAAGCTCGTTTTAAAGCTCGGATCAACTCGTTTAGGTTCAACATATAAAATTAATAGTCTTTTTACCTTTTTTTTACACGATTAAATAAGAAATCTTCCATTACACCTTAGAGAAAAATGAAAATTCTTACACTATTAAATTGGTTTTTGAGAATGAGAATAATGCTACATTTCAAAAAACAAAGAATGAGAATAATGATAATCAATCCAAACATTTCAGTAACTCTAAATTTTTTGACCAGTAACTCTAAAATTTTTAGTTTCTTATTGCAAAAGATGAGAATAATCAAATTCACATCAAAATGTTTATGTCATTAATCATAAAACAATCAAGATTAATCAAAATAGAATGTTTTTTAGTTTTTTAGTTTCTTTTGTTAAGCAAAACAAGCACTTAGTATTTCGTATCATATACAATATTTTTTTTTCTTACAAAATTAAAAAAAATGTTATCTATCAAATTCTACCTTAACCAAACCAAAAAGAATTGTACACCTAAATTTTATGGAGTGTACATCTTTGTATACCTAAATTTTATTTAATGTACACCTTTGTATACCTAAATTTAAGTGTACAAAGGTGTACAACATTCATTTTAGGACTAATAGTTTAGGTGTACAAAATGTGTACAATATGAACTTTAATACCAATAGTTTTTGTGTACAAAGGTGTACAAGATGAACTTCAGAACCAATAGCTTTGCTATACAAAAGGTGTTCAATGTGAACTTTAGGACCAATAGTCTAGGTGTACAAAAGTATACTTAGGACCAATATTTTAGGTCTATCCTATTTTTCATTATAAATGTGTTATTTTTCCTCAATAATTTATTAAATTATTCAAGCTTTGTACACCTATGAATAATTTTTTGTTCAAACATCTTAACATGAAAATATTTTGTTATATGAACCAACATATAATTATATTATATACATTAACCAACATTATATTGCAAGTCCTAGTTGTTGAAAATTTCCCTTTGAATTATATTGTACACTATTTTTCATATAGGATTGCAATTCATAAGAACTATAATAGTAAAACTTTTTTCTAAGTTGAATTGTCAAATTCCATGTGCTAAATAAATTGTTAAATTATAAAACTTGAAATTACTTACATGTTATCACAACATAAATTGTTCATGTTACATTTCATATTAATAATATAAAAGTATAATAAAACTCTAAAAGGTATATAATATTTAGTATATATAAGCATATTCTTGTCTAAATAAGGCCCATTTTGAGCTTCTACATGAGCCTTAATCTAGCATGATAATGTGCCTACTCACGAGCCTGTGGACGAGCATGTTCGTGATCCTATTCACGAGCCTCTAATTCGAGCTACTCGTGAGCTTGTTCACAACCCTATAATTCGAGCTACTCGCGAGCCGAGCTCGAACGAGCTTCTGCAATTTTGTTCGAACTCGGCCTTGTTTACTAAAGAACCGACCACAAACGAGCTCCTGCCGAGCCCGAGCTTCTCGACTCGTTTACAACCCTAATACCATTTCCTCAAAGGTTGAAGGCTAGCAAAAGGACAACAATTTCAAGAAGTTCTTGGAAATATTCAAGAAGCTCCAAATGAACATCCCTTTCATTGAAGCCATTGCACACATCCCTCATTATACCAAATTCTTAAAGGATATTTTGTCCCATAAGAAGAAATTGGAGGAGTATGCTACGGTTGCTTTAACAAAAGAGTGTTGTGCGGTAATTCAAAACAAGCTCTCTCCAAAACTCAAAGAGCCGGGGTGTTTTATCATTCCATCCTCAATTGGAAATGTGGACATTAAGACATCATTGTGTGACATGGGAGCCTCGGTCAATGTCATGCCTTCCTCAATATTTAACAAGTTTGGGTTAAAGAACTTATGCCAACAACCGTTTCACTCTAACTTGCCGTTCCATCAAATACCCTCTTGCAGTTGTGGAGAACATCTTGATAAAGATAGGAAAGCTTTACTTTCCCGTTTACTTTTATGTGCTTGAAATGGATAATATTATTGAGCTTTCTATTACACTTTGTAGACCATTTTTGGCAACGGGGGAGCTTTAAAATATGTAAGCAAAGGGAAATTGACCTTTAGGGTAGAGAATGAAACACAAGATTTTTGTCTTTAGTGATTTAAAATGACCCACACTTGATGATTATGATAATGAGGCTAAAGTCATGTGATTTATTGCTTGTTGTCCACAAGTCACACACCAAACCCTTGAGTCATAAAGAGAGTAAAGGAGAACCTAGTGCAAAACCAAGAATGTCCAAAAGAGAAAAACCAAGAGAGTAAACCTAGTGCAAGGTAGAAAAAATAATGTTGAAAGGGTTTTGGGTGTAAAGGAGAAAGTCGAAAAAGAAAATGGTGATTTTTCATTAAAGGGTGAGTTTTTGAAGGTTAACAAGTTTTATATTTTCCACCCAAAAATCATGTTCTTTGGAATCCCAAAATTCAATGGTGTGGTCCATTTTCAATTTCAAAAATTCATTGATGTGGTGTCATTGATATTTTGCTTAATGATCACAAACCATGGCAAGAGATTAAAATCATATATGGAGTCCACCATAAGAACTACTTGGCATCCCAAGTAGTTCCAATGCATACATTTGAAATGGCGTTAGACTACTTTCTGTCTGCAATAGCGCTAAACTATGCCTATCTTTTAGTTTATGCATTTTTCTATCAAGTTTACATTGAATAAAAGCAAGTAGGAGTGAGTTATATGCCTTCATGATCATATACCCTATATCATATTTATACACTTGTGTCCATTAACCTTTCATGTCCCATGCCCAAAAGTTGGAGTCTTACATTTAAGAAAAAAACAAAAGCAAGCAAAGCGGAAAACACAGAAGCTTTCTTAACCTTATCCCTTTTTACTTTTGTTGCTTAATGTTGACAATTGAACTTGTTCCCTTGTTCATTGCTCTTGCCAGGGATGATCTGGATTTACTTTGTCAAACATTGTAGACAATATTCAAAATAAGTGTGGGGGGAAGGATTTATTGAATGGTTAGGGTTTTGGGTGCATGCGTACATATTTATATGTCTTTGCTTGTGTGCTGATTTTACTTAAAAATGCTTAAAATTTTTAGTTGAAATTGTTCCCGAATATTTTAAGAATACATCAAATTTGACAAGAATAGAGTTTGATTTGAATTGGCTTGAGGAATCTTGTAGTGTGTAAGTATGTTTTTTACATGATTAATTGAGAAATGTATGTGATTTGATGAATGTATGTAATTTGGAATTTTTAGGTGACTAGGTTGAAAGTTCATTTATCAACAACTTTAGTCTATAAGTGGTGGCATAATAAAAAGCTTGCAAACTTTTTTGCTAAGTTGTTTTTGCTAAAAATGCTTGGATGATTGAATTATGTGAAATTCAAAGTAAACTTGGCTTTAATCAATTCATATGGTGCTTTTATTGAATGACTAATGGTTAAGCTTCACTTTTGATGGTGAACCTAAACGAGGATAAATGCAAGGGGTCACAACATTGAGGTGGAAATGATAAGTACCCTCGTTGGTAATAAATAAGTGTAATTTGTAGCACCCAAAATGAAAGTGAAGTGACAAAAAGGAAATTTGATGAAATAAAGTGTTGAACATAACACTAAAAAGTGGAAATGTTTAATATGGCCAAGTTTACTCTAAAAAATGTTACAGATGTTGTTTTAACTTTCCAAGTTGGGAGATAAGCTTTAGAGATGTCGATAGGTTAGGGGACTTAATTGCTGAACTCTTGAAATTTCCTTTTCTCAATGCTAATGTTTGGTTCATGTGATTGATAAATAGCATAGTATTCCTCTCTTGATCATCTTACTCGCATAGTGGTATGCTATAAGAATTCGTTGGCCTTTTCAATTGGAATTGTATTCTTAACCCCAAAGGGTTTGATAAAGGTTTGCTTAGGGATAAGAAAATGAGTAAGTGTGAAGGATTTTAATGTATGATGAATTTACATGTTAATTCAAACATAAATAGATGGTATTTTTACCCTAAGTGTACTTAATCTTCCTTGAATTTATACACTTATCATGTTTTGTGTAGGGTGAACGTGAATGCATGAAATGTGGGAGAAAATTGATTAAAAGGCATGCAAATGGAGCTTAAAGACAAGTGAGAAAGATGGGAAAAGTGGAAGAAAAATCACCTCAAAGCAGACCATGGTCATCACCACGCCCTACGCTATGGTCATGGCGAAACGCTACGCCTAGAGGCCATGACCATGGATCCCTACTGCCCAAGAGAAAAAATGGACAGAGATGGACAGCGGTAATGGCTTTTTAGTTCCACGACTATGGCCAAAGGGTGGACAAAAGGCAATGGTCATGGTATTGATCGTGGCATAAATGCCACGATCTGTCATGCAAACCGAGATGGGCCACGATCATGGTCCCTAAAGGCCACGGCCGCGTCCCCTCCCCTTAGAAGGAGGAGAGATATGGTGGCAAAAAAGACAAAGTTGTGGGGACCAAAGGCATAATCAAATTGTTTTTTGTCAGCATTAATTGTAGGGTTTTGAGGTCATGTGAGGAGTATAAAATATGTAATGCCCCATAATTTTTATTAATTTTTAGTTAATTTAAAAAATAATTTTTAATATTGGAAAATTAAAAATCATGTTTTAAATATTAATTGGGTAATTAATAAATTTTTTGAAGTGATTACAGTAATTAATTAAGTGGAAATGGGTTAAAATTAAAAAATAAAATCGAAAATAGAAGGAAGAAAGGTGGCATGTCGTTTGGAGCAGTATGGCATGCTACAAGTCGTTGGCATTGAGGGGTTGTCGTTTGTGAGCTATGTTTATCATCCTTGTCTGGATGTGTTAAAGGCCGTGGAAACGACACGCCGTTTTGACGAGAGGAGCCTGTCGCCCAGCAGCTCCGCATGTCATCTGAGTCGTTGGCCACCAAAACACCGTCGTTTCAGCTTTGCCACACAAGTCAACAGACACCATCCCTCTCTCACCAACTCTGACTTCTTCCATACTTTGCATGATTTTTCCACCAACTATATATACTCGTTTTCTGCATTTCTTTCTTCAATTCCTCTCTCATGCATCTCATATTCAGAGATCTCTTCATTTTTCTTCCCATTTGATCCATTTTCTCCACTGAATCAATGTGAGAATATACCTTCTCTCCTCAGTTCATGTTCTCGTTGATTTTTTAAGATTTGGCTTCTGTTGTTATTGGCTTTGTTCATGGTTATGGGTTTCATTTGGCATGATTTTTTTGGCATGTTTTAGAATTATTTTGGTTGGTTTTTAATGGGCGATGATATACAAAATAGGAGAATGGTTGTTTTTGAAGAATGGTTGGTGAAAATCAAATTTTGGGATTGTTTTGATTTGTTTAAGATTTCTGGAAATGATAGGAGATGATTTTTGTGCTCTGGGCTGTTGGAGGACATATTTATGATGTTTCGATTGGAGAAAAATGGAGGAAAAAAGGAGTTTAGTTTTGAGGGACCATTTGGTGTAGTTTTGAGTGAAAAGGACCACAACTGAAATTTGCAAAATTCTGAAATTTAATTGTACAGACTGCACTTGAAATTTTACAAGTTGGGTCAAATTTGTAATTTTGAAAAGTAAAAAAGCCATTTTGCAATTTTAAGAAAGTTCAGGCTAAAATTATAATTTTAGCAAAGTTGAGGATTTAAAAATAAATTTTAAACACTTTGAGGATCAAATAATAAATCCTAAATATTTTAAGGACTAAGTTATAATTTGTCAAGCCTTGGGGGACTAAAGCATAATTTTACATTGGTCGATGACCAAACTGTAATTTTACGTAGATTTTGAATTTTAGATTAAGAATGATAGAATAGCATTAGAAATATATTTTTTGGGATCTTTTGAGGGTCCAAGTACACATTTGCATTGCATAGCATTTGGTACGGTCACAGTACCGCATTTTCAACTTGTTATTTATATATATGTTGATATATATATATATATATATATATATGTATATATATATATGTTTGTCCAGTTTCGTGTTCCTGTCAGCAAGACCAGCCACCGATGAGTGGGGCTTGACTGACGTTGTGCACTTGGATTTTCAGGTGAGTGGATAGTAGCTTCAGACACATAGGTTATATCTTGAAACTTCTATTATGTTTTTACTGTACTGAACATATGAATGAAATTGTATTAATCTAAGGATTGACTAATTAATAAACCGGTTATGTGTTTATTAATAAGTATTACGTTTTGAAGTTAGATATATATGTATTATATATCGTTTTACGAATTATGTTTATTAATAAGTATTATGCTTTGAAGTTTGATGTATATGTAT
>CAODLS011630935.1:0-11258 GCA_948243855.1 Flueggea neowawraea
CGGGTTAAGGAAACAAATGTAATACAGATCTCAAAATGTTGTTAGTTACAGCTAAAACAAAAGTAACTGCAAAAACAGGCTCACCTCCTTCATTTAGCCTTCACCAAAGACCTCGTTCGTACTTTCATTATTTGATATTCATAGATGATCAGGCCGTAATGGAATTTGCAGCAAAACCACTAGTTCCTGGAAAATTGTTTGATTCCGCTTAGCATACTTTACAACAGCAATCCTTGAGGGGGAAAGAGAAAGCAAATGATCGAAGAATTAACTAGAAGAAAGATAGATACCTTATAACTAATAAGCCGCCACCGCCGTCGACACTGATATTTGGACACCAGGTATGTGAGAAATTTTGGGCCAGTCCACTCCGTCGTAACGTTCAATGAGATAATCGGAACGTGTGATCTCGAGACTCTTAAGCGTCGTCTTCTGGACAAGATGATCGGGCAATGCCTTTAAGTTGTCGCAGCTGGTGACGGACAAATGGGTGAGACAAGGAATTATAGAGAAATGACCCCATTCATCCATTTCCCACTCTTCCCATGCATCCAACCCTAAGAACCGAAGCCTTTTCAATTTGGGAAAGGCCACAACAGATGGTGAGATCATATCGTTGTTGATCTCTATCCCCAGAAACTCAAGACCCACCTTTTTCACTGACACATAATACAGTTCAAGAATTTCAAGGGATGGAAGCTTCCCCAAAGTGGCAAACAGTTGAAATTTTCCAAAAAGCAAATTCCACTTTTCTGAGATGATTTAGTGAGAGTAACCAACTAAATACTGTAGCACCGACTTTTTTTTTATTTTTTTGTCTTATTTTTATTTTATCAAACTAAATAATTAATTTTATTAAATAAATAATTAAGAAAAAATAAATTTATATTTATTTTATAACAAAAATAATAGTAAAAAATGTGATTTAAAAAAATATTAAAAAATATTTTTTTAGAATTAAAAATAAAATTTTTAGTTGAAGATATTTTTTACTGTAAATATTATATTTTTATAAAAAATTATTAAAAAATAGAATTTTGATTTGAAAATAGCCTTAAAAAGAGTAACCAACTAGGATTAGGATTAACTCCAGGTAACCTACCATCTCTAAACTTTTCAAATTAGAACCTGGCTTTAAGGCTTCAATTAATTCTTCATCATGTAATTGCCACCTGTTCCGGTCTCTTTTAGTGACAGTTTCAAACCAACGAGGTGTTTCTTCCTGCTCAGTTGGTGCTTGCTTAGCCCCACCCACTTGTTCCACATTTCTATCCAATTCTATGATGATATAATTAAGATTGTTCAAGTTCTCTAGATATATAAGAGAAGTAGCCTCACAATCAACTAAGAATGATGCTTCTCTAAGGGCATGGAGTCTCCCAATTCTTTGTGTTAACTTGAACACGCCACCCTGCTTTTCGTACATACCTCAAATTGGATAGTTTTTCACTCCCACGAGGCAGTTTTATACGTTCAGAGCAATCAGTGATGTCTAAGATTAGCAAATTGCATAAATCGCCCACAGTTTCGGGCAACTCACTCAATTCCTTATTGCCACGCAAGTCGAGAAGCCTCAAGTGTATTAGTCTGTTTATTGTAGGCGGAATTTCTTCCAGGTTATACTCCACCAAATGAAGTGATCTTAAATGAGTAAGTTCATTGAATAAACTGCGCAGATCTATTTCTTCACATGAAATCAATGCCAGGCCACGTAATTTTTTGAAAGTAAAAATGATCTGACGAAACTTTTCCATCCTTAGTTTTGGGAGAACGAATAAATGACGCACTGATGCATCCTCATCCTTAATACTGACTGATGTATCCTCATCCTTAGTACTATCTTCCAAAAATAGAACTTCTTTCTTGGAGATAAATTGGACAAAATCGTGCACAATGTCATGCATCTTAAACATTAGTAGTTGACCATCCTCTTCCACTGTCCTTCCTGATGACACAACCTCATTAGAGATTATAGACCAACATTCCTCCTTAGACAAGTGTCCTGGTCGGAATAAGTTGGACACTATGCAGCGCATTGTTTTAGCAACTGTGTCTTTACGAGTAGTTACCAAGATTGTACTTCCCGATAATCCACACATAAGTGCAGCACGTACATTTTTCCACTTATTGGGATCTTCATTCCAGACATAGTCCAAAACAAGCAGATACTTCTTTCCATGAATTTTATCTTTTATGTTTTGCACTAGTGTTTGCAATTCTGATCTACAAATCCCCCAAGAGATTCTACAATTGCTTTTGCGACCTTAATCTCGTCAAAAGGATTCGAGACACACACCCATATTATTTTCTTACGTCAAAATGCCTTTCCACGCTATCATCATTGTAGGCTAGGTGAGCTAGGATAGTTTTCCCACGCCCCCCCATTCCCACAATAGATATGATTTTTGGGACAACAGCACTACTAGTCTCACTTACTAACATGTCAATTATTTTCTTTCTTTCTTCACCTCTACCTTTCACCTCTGTTATGTTAATATCAGAGATGGTTATGCTTCGATGGACTTGTTCGCCAACTCCAACCCCTAAGTTTGAAATGAGGTTGTAATTATCCCTACGGTTGGCAATCACATCAAGGCGTCCATTGAGATCTTTGGTCTTACGAGCAATATCATGACGAAGACCAATTTCAGCAGTCCAAAAGCAACAAGATGGGATGAAATTGCATACCTTCCTCCTAATATAACTTGAAGAAGTTGTTGGGTGATCATGTGGCTCCACCTGATCTTGAGACTTCGTCATCATCGCTGATCTCCACTCATCAAGCACATCATGCATGTCGTATGACATCTCCTTGAGGTCTTGTAGCCATAACTTGATGCTGGCATCATGCAATTGCTTTTGTTCTGCATCGGCAAGCACAGCTTGGATAGCTTGAAGATTCTTTTTGAGCTTCTCAACTTCATCTTGCACTCCCACAACAAGCCTCGCTTCTTGTTTAAGCTCTTCAAGAGCAAGAGAGGATAGCTCCTCCAAAACTTTCGAAGCAAATGCGTCGGCAATGACGGCCATAGTGATCTCGTGAGAGGGGTTGGCTTTGAGAGAATGGCAGGCGACGGAGTTTGAAAGGGTGAGAAGAGTGAAGTGTGTTTGGATATAGTAGTGATGGTGTACATACTTGGCATAAAACGTTGCCGCTTTCTACTTAGTGTGGGCTTGTTTTCTTGTTTCATCATATAATATTGTTGAAAAACCTCCAAATCCGAGTACGACAAAGTAGTGATTGTTAATCTTATTTCTTACTTTCACCGCCAAAAATGTTCTTGCTTCTTTCTTTCTTTTCAGTTCTTTCTATTCTTTCAGACCATTTTTCACGGTGGCCGGCATCCTTCTTTGGTAAATCAAATCAGAAGGAAAAGTTACACTGACATTGCATATAATTATTAGAGGAAATTTTAATTACCCAGACTTTCCAGCCTTATATCTCCCATTTCGTCCATTCCTTTTCAAAAAGATCTTCAGATATTGTGTATAATCATATATTCCCTTTTCTTTTCTTAGTGGCCATTTTTATTTTTGGCGAATTAGTGCCTATTCCATAAAGCAATTTTTGTCCGCATTGATAATATATTGTATCATATTAACATAATAATATTATTGCAAAATTAAAGATTATTTTGTTTATTAAGCTTAAAATGAAATAAATTTTTAAAATATTTCAGATTTCTCTTCTTAATATAATGAGCGGCGAGCAGAATTTTTCCGAACCGATTTCATCGATTAACAAATTCGAATCGCTGGTGGTCTGTAGAAATTAGAAACCGACAGGTTCAATTCGGTTTACGGTTTTGAGGTTTACAAAACCGAAACTGAACCGACCATCCACATTTTTTACCTGTATATATACCCATTACCCATCTGTCCAAACCCTTTTAACGAACAGCTTAAGCTCTTCGGTGACTAACGGCGATGGTGAAACATTATTCTTCAGATCTCTCAATTTTCTTCAGATCCCATTAAGAAAAAAGTTGCAGATTTGGAAACCATTTAGAGGTGGAGTCTTATTGTGCAAAGATTTGAGTCTTTTTCGCTCTTTGTGGGTTTTTTTTACCCTGAAACATTTTTCGCATGTAAGGAATGCAAATTTAACTTCTTTTTAATAGTCTTGATAGAACTAAAAATGATGAAAGAAAGATTCGTAAAGGTTTTGTTTGGGGAAGATAAGTCAGGAAGTGGGTAAAGGTGCCTGCACAGCTGTTACAATCTTCAAATGCCATAGCCAACCTCTATGGTATATTCTTCACCCACATAATTTCAGGTTTTTAGTTTTGATTACAATTGCTCATGATGTATAATGTTTCTACGGCAACTGTGTTTGTGCAAAATTTGATGCTGGAATCACTGAAACCCGAAAAGAAAGCAATGTGGAAGAGAGAAATTGACTGGCTTTTGTCAGTGTGCGATTACATGTTGTAGAATTCATGCCAAGTCTAAATTCTCAACTTTTACAAGATGGACTGTTTTTCAGTTGAAGTTTTATGAGAAAGATCTCAACTTTGAAAATGTGGTTTTGAGATCTCAACTTTGAAATGTGGTTTTGTCTTACAGTAAGTGCTGGATCGGAATTTCTCAGGTCAGAGTTGTATAAAATGTGGTTTTGTCTTACAGGAGTTGCATATCAATAGATATTTGACTTACTGGGTGCTTTGCTTTTATTTCTTTTTGCCCTCATGACTTGTTCAATTTTGATTTCTTAGAAATATATATCCACAATGTTGCTATGAGAGAAATAATTAGTTATCAAACAGACCTTAATAGATAGCGCAAAATGAATCAAACTAGGTCCTTTTTTCATTAAATAAACTGTAAAATGCATTTCTTTTTTATATTAAATAACAACACGCTAAATATAGTTGAATATAAAATAGCACAACATTTTCATCTCTAGTAAAATGCTACAGACGAGAAGGACGTCAAAAATACATGTAAACTATTTTAAGTAAAGAAATGGAAAGAAAAGAAATGCTCTTCTAAATCGGCTGCCTGTAAATACCGCTTTCGAGTATTTGCCTGTGAAAATATTATCGAGACAAGACTGACAAGTCATTTTTATGGAGAAAATGAAATGACGGGCTAAGGAAATAAATGCAATACAGATCTTAAAATGTTGTTAGTTACGGCTAAAACGATAGTAATTGCAAAAACAAGCTCACCTCCTTCATTTAGCCTTCACTAAAGACCTCGTTCGTACTTCCATAATTTGATATTCATAGATGATCAGGCCGTAGTGAAATTTGCAATAAAACCTCTAGTTCCTGCAAAATTGTTGGATTCTGCTTAGCAAACTTGACAACAGCAATCCTTGAGGGGGAAGAGAAAGTAGAGGATCAAAGAATTAATCAGAAGAAAGATACCTTATCAATAATATCCGATCTCAGGTATGTGAGAAATTTTGGGTCATTCCACTCCTTTGTCCTTGTGGTGACGTTCATCAAGAAAAGGGGAACTACCGATGTCGAGACGCTTAAGCGTCGTCTTCTGGACAAGATGATCGGGCAATGCCTTTAATTTGTTGCAGTAGCGGACTTACAAATGGATGAGACAAGGCATTATAGAGAAATGACCCCATTCATCCATTTCCCACTCTTCCCATTCTTCGAACCCGAAGAACTCAATCCTTTCCAATATGGGAAAAGCCACAATAGATGGCGACATCATATCCTTGTTGATCTCTACTCCCGGAAACTCAAGACCCACCTTTTTCACTGTCACGTTATACAGCTTGAGACTTGCAAGGGATGGAAGCTTTCCCAAAGGTGGCAAACAGTTGCAATTTTTCCAAAAATCAAATTTCAATTTTCTGAGATGATTTAATGGGAGTAACCAACTTAGGATTGAAATTAGCGCCCAGATAATTAAATATCTCCAACTCTTCCAAATTGGAACAAGGCTGCAAGGTTTCAATTAATTCTTCGTCGTACTTTTCTGCTTCTTGTTCTCCCTCTTGAAATAAGAGTTTCAATGTCACAAGGTGTTTCTTCTTGCTCAGTTGTGCTTGCTTGGCCCCACCCACATGTTCCACATTTCTATGCAATTCTACAATGAGATCATTAAGGTTCTTCAAGTTCTCTAGATATCCAAGAGAAGTAGCCTCACAATCAACTAGGAAGGATGCTTCTCTAAGGGCATGGAGCCTCCCAATTCTTTGTGTTAACTTGAACGTCATGCCACCCAGCATTTCACATACCTCAAATTGGATAGTTTTTCACTCCCACGAGGCAGTTGTATATGTTCAGAGCAATCACTGATGTCTAAGATTAGCAAATTGCATAAATCGCCCACAGTTTCAGGCAACTCACTCAATTCCTTATTGCCACGCAAGTCGAGAAGCCTCAAGTGTATTAGTCTGCCTATTGTAGCCAGAATTTCTTTAATGTTACACTCCAACAAATGAAGTGATCTTAAATAAGTAAGTTCATTGAATAAACTATGCAGATCTATTTCTTCACATGAGACTAATTGGCTACGTAATTTTTTGAAAGTAAAAATGATCTGACGAAATTTGTCCATCCTTAGTTTTGGGAAAACAAATAAATGACGTACAGATGTATCCGCATCCTTAATGCTAACTGATGTATCCTCATCCTCTTCCAAAACTAGAACTTCTTTCTTGGAGATAAAATGTACAAAATCGTGCACAATTTCATGCATCTTAAACATTAGTATTTCACCATCCTCATCTTTTACAAAATCTTGATAAAAAGAGCGTGCACCTATATTTCGAAAGTACTCCTCTCCAACAATTGCCATGTCTTCTGTTTTCGTTTCCTTAAGGAACCCTTGATCAGCCATCCACAATCTAATCAGCAAATGTTTTAGAATTTCGTTGTCCTTAGAAAATAACGCACAATAGGACAAGCATTGCTTCTTCGCCGAGATAAATCATGATAGCTCATCCAAAAAGGTGCAAAAAGATCTCTCTTAATTTCTACTTTTTCTCCGAGTTGCCATATCTCACTGTCTAGAACACTTTGCCACTCTTCTCTAGACAACTTGAAACCGTAAAAGACCTCCTACAGCTTTTGCAGCAAGAGGTAAACCCCTGCATTTATTTGCAATTTGGCTACCAATGTCTTGCAACGGTTCAAGCTTTTCCACTGTCATTCCTGATGACACAACCTCTTTAGAGAATATAGACCAACATTCCTCCTTAGACAAGTGTCCTGGTTGGAATAATTGGACTCTATGCAGCCCATTGTTTTAGCAACTGTGTCCTTACGAGTAGTTATCAGGATTTTACTTCCCGATAATCCACACATAAGGGCATCTTTTACATTTTTCCACTTGTTGGGATCTTCAGTCCAGACATCGTCCAAAACGAGCAGGAACTTCTTTCCACTAGTTCTATCTTTGATGTCTTGCACCATTGTTTGCAATTCTGATCGGCCAAAACCCTTCAAAGATTCCAAAATTGTTTTCGCAATTTTGATTTCGTCAAAGGGATCCGAGACACACACCCATATTCTCTCATTAAAATGCTCTTTGACACTAGTATTGTTGTGTAGAATAGCTGGGCGAGAATGGTATTTCCCAATCCCCCCATTCCTACAATAGAGATGATTTGGGGTTCAGGCGTGCCCTACTCGCACCAAGTAACAAGTTAATTATTTTCTTTTCTTCTTCAGCTCTACCTTTTACCTCAGTTATATTAACATCAGAGATGGTCAGTCTTCGTTGGACTTGTTCACCAACCCCACCCCCCACGTTCGGGGAAAGGTTGAAGTTCTTTCTACGATCAGCAACCTCATTTAGGCTTTCATTAAGGTCCTTAATCTTACGAGCAATACCACGACGAAAACCAATTTCACGACTATGAAAGCAACAACTGGTGATGAAAGTGCATACCTTATTCATAGCATGGCGTAAAGTAGCAGTTGGAGGATTTGCCTCCACCTGATCACGAGACTTCATCAGCATCGCTGACCTCCTCCCATCCAGCACATCGCCCATCTCGTACGATATCTCTTTGAGTTCATCCAACCAAAGCCTGATGCTAGCATCCTTCAGTTGCTTTTGTTCTGCATCGGCAAGCACGGCTTGAATGGCTTGGAAATTCTTGGTGAGCTTCTTAACTTGGTCTTTCCCCCCCACAACGATCCTCACTTCTTGTTGGAGTTCTTCAATGGAAAGATTGGTTAGTTGTTCCACAAGCGTGGAAAGAACTGCTTCAGCGATGAAGGCCATACGGGATTGAGATTGAAAGAAGGTTTTACGGATTTTTCAAAGCAAGTTGGATTTACTGGTAAGAGGAACAAAATGGTGTATATGGGCATAAGTAAGTATATATGGGCGTATGCATAGGCAAAGATTTCCGCTCCATTTCTTGATTAATGATTAAGAATGTGGTCCAACGCATGGCGATTCCTTTCCAGCGTAGCCCTGCAGATTTTCTTATTCCTTTTTTAGTTCGCAAGAATTGTCCTCATTTTTCTTTCATTTCCTTGTATCATTGGATGAAGAACATTGAGCATTTTTTTGGTCTTTTGATGCAAGTTTTCCTTTACAATTTCTTACGTTTTTTTTAATATATTTTTATCATAATATTCAAAGCTTGTACAGAGTATAAACTGTAACTTTTTGTCTTCTTAGTCCACAGTCTTTATTTACATTTTTAATTTCTTTCTTCTTTTGTAGTAAACAAGTTGTAGAAGTTAAACTTACTTATATTTCTTGTGAAATTTTTGAGAGCAGCTTTTCTTTTCCTCTCGATACAAGCTTTCTTTTACAATTTCTCAATTTTTTTTATATTTTTACCTTAATATTCGAAGCTTGAAAGAATACATTTTGTGTCCCCAGAGCAAAGCATATTTGCATATTTGCAATAGTTGGATTTGAGACCTTTTTAAGTCATTTTTCTTTCATTCCCTTGTATCATTCGATGAAGAACATTGAGCATTTTTTTTTCGTTTGATGCAAGTTTTCCTTTATAATTTCTTACGTTTTTTTTTTTTTATTTTTATCATAATATTCCAAGCATTGAGTACCACTTGAATAAAAATTTTTGTTCTCTAAATTGATTCATTTCTTTCTTTATATTTTACTCCTTTTTTCCCCTCTCTTCATCATAAAATGTTCCAACTATGGAGTGCTTCTTGTTTATTCTTTTTCTTGCCAGAAGTCTCTTTCCTTAGAATATCTTTTCTTCTTTCACAGAACCCGTTTTCTAATAGGACAAATTATCAGGACACTCCTCCTCTGGCTCCATTCCCCTGTTAGAATACTTGAAAGAGACTTTTTATTTTTAAAACTTGATGTATTTCAATTTTTTAGTCCATTAAATCGAATGAAAATGGCTCTTCGACAGAATAAGGCACAGTGATCGTATTGTTATCCGAAACTGTGAACCACCAATATTTTTGTATACGACATGTTATTCAACCACATGACGGTACCCATCGACCTATTTCAACACTGAATGATTGGTCTCTAGTATACGACATATAGTCTGCATAGAGGTATATAGTGATCATTCAAGTAGAAATCCGGTCGCTTCCCAGGGAACTAAATATTTTCAGTTGAACAGTTTCTTCACGTAACAACCTCAAAATTAGCAATATTCAAAGTCCATCATAGTAAACAACACAAGTTATGCTCAAAATCAACCACAATACCAAAACATAAATTAAAAAATACAATTCATTTGATGGAAATAAAAAGACATTTTCTTATTATGAATAAGGAAGGACATGTACACACATATGATTATGTGTTTGTCATTTAGTTTTAGTGGATATTTCTTTGAACTGTATCAATTGGTCAGGAGTTTTTTCGTTTTCTTAATAAAACTGACCAATCCATCAATGAAACTAACTCATTAATATTGATGAAATTAGTGAGAAAATAGTATCATATGATGATTGGACTAGCCTATTTAATTTGGTGATTAAATGGATTGGTCCATTTATTTAAAACAATTATTGATGAAATTATTAATAAGAAATTTTAAGAAGCTAATTTATCAAGTATCTATAATCATCATAATCATAACATATATAAATGTAAGGATCCAAGGAAATTTTTTTGAACACTTTTACCCCTCTTTTTTATTTATAAGTACTTATAAGTCTTTTTGATAATTTTCTTAAATAGATTTAAAAATTAGATTAATATTAAAAAGTTGTTATAGGGTTAGAGATATCTGCAACTATCCATATAGATAATTTGTAATTATCTCAATAAAAAAATATAATCTTTATCTATTCTGAAAAGTATGATCTGTAATTATCTCAATAAAAAACTTAAATTTTATCTCTTTTGAAAAATATGTATCTTATTTTTAAATTTATTCTTTATCACAAAAGTTTAAAATTTAATATTATTATCGGTTATCATCTTTCTACCTATATATAACTCGTGTATCCCATACTAAATTCCAGGTACGTTCTTTTTCCTTTTGTTTACTTTTATACGAATTTTATTCATTAGTTTTATGAAGTATAAATTATTTTAATATATATATTTTACACTTATACTCGAATTTCTTTTTGAAAAATCAGGCCTATGGAGAAGTTTACTATTGTTTATCAAGGCAAAATAACGACTTTGGAATAAATGGTATTTTTTAAATAGTACTGATAAATTGTTATCTTAATGATTGTTATCTTAAACTGTTAGCTGCCCAAATAACAAAAGACGCATTCATTGTTTTATCTCTTTTGAAAAATATGTATCTTATTTTCAAATTACTCTTTATCACAAAAGTTTAAAATTTAATATTATTATCGGTCATCATCTTCCTACTTATATATAACTCCTGTATCTCACACTAAACTTCAAATATGTTCTTTTTTCTTTGTTTACTTTTATACAAATTTTATTCATTAGTTTTATGAAGTATAAATTATTTTAATATATATATTTTACACTTATACTTAAATTTGTTTTTGAAAAATTAGGCTTTATGGAGAAGTTTACTATTGTTTATCAAGATAAAATAATGACTTTGGGATAAATGGTGTTTTTTAAATAATACTAATAAATTGTTATCTTAATGACTGTGATCTTTTGCTCTTAGTTGCCCAAGTAACAAAAGACACATTCATTGCTTTAGAATGTTGTTATGTTTAGTGATGTTCTAACTTGGATTTTTCTTTGTATGGAGTGAAAATTTGCTGAGTGTGACGAGTTGTTACCAAAAGAACTTCATGCAAGAACTTTGTTAGTTTATTATCATTGGGATCTAAATATTGTCATTGTGTAATGTATTTCTTTTATTATAAAAATTTATTGTACTAATATTT